>NW_019013190.1:0-11365 GCF_000150535.2 Carica papaya | reverse complement strand
TGCGCTGCAAATACATACACTCCTTCTCCTTTCTTCCCCCTCTCGTCATTTGTTTCTTGGTGCGATCACACTTCACCACTTCTTCTCGTTCTAATATCAATTAAAATGCCCCTGCGTCTTAACTCACATTTGCGTATAAACCAGTAGACCATAGTTCCAGTCGCGCGTAACGTCGAACGACACATTTGAAAAAAAAAAGGGTGCAACACGAGAACTTCCCAGGAGGTAACCCATCCTTGTACTACTTTCGCCAAAGCACACTTAACTGCGGAGTTCGGATGGGATTCGGTGCATTAGTGTTGGTATGATCACACCTGTTTCAATTCGCGCTGAAAATACATACACTCATTCTCCTTTCCTTCCCCCTCCCGTCATTTGTTTCCTTATGCGTTCACACTTCACCTCTCTTTCTCGTTCTAATATCAATTAAAATGCCCCGGCACCGTGACTCACCTTTGCGAATGAACCATCGATTCATAATTCCATTCGCGCGTAATGTCGAACAACCCATCCGAGTACTACTCTCGCCCAAGCACACTTGACTGCGGAGTTCTGATGGGATCTGGTACATTAGCGCTGGTATGATCGCACCTGTTTCATTTCGCGCTGCAAGTGCATACACTCCTTCTCCTTTCTTCCCCTTCCCGTCATTTGTTTCCTGGTGCGTTCACACTTAACCTCTCCTTCTCGTTCTAATATCAATTAAAAAGCCCCTGCGCCTTGACTCACATTTGCGTATAAACCAGCGGACCATAGTTCCAGTCGCGCGTAACGTCGAACGACCCATCTGAAAAAAAAAAGATGGGTGCAACACGAGAACTTCCCAGGAGGTAACCCATCCTTATACTACTTTCGCCAAAGCACACTTAACTGCGGTGTTCTGATGGGATCCGGTGCATTTGTGCTGGTATGATCGCTCATGTTTCATTTTGTGCTGAAAATACATATACTCCTTCTCCTTCCTACCCCCCTCCAATAATTTGTTTCCTTGTGCGTTCACACTGCACCTCTTTTTCTCGTTCTAATATTGATTAAAATGCTCTTGCTTCTTGACTTACATTTGCGTATAAACCAGCGAACCATAGTTCCAGTTGCGCATAACGTCGAACGACCCGTCTGAAAAAAAATTGTTGCGACACAAGGACTTCCCAGGAGGTCACCCATCCAAGTACTACCCTCGCCCAAGCACACTTAACTGCAGAGTTCTGATGGGGATCTGGGTGCATCAGTGCTGGTATGATCGCACCTATTTAATTTTGCGCTGCAAATACATACACTCCTTCTCCTTTTTTTCCCCTCCCGTCATTTATTTTTTGTACGCACTGCACCTCCCTTTCTCGTTCAAATATCAAGTAAAATGCCACGGTGCCGTGACTCACATTTGTTAATAAACCTGCGGACCATAATTCAAGTCGCACGTAACGTCGAAAGAATCATATGCAAAATAATGGGTGCAACACGAGGACTTCCCAAGAAAATGGTGAAATATAAGGACTTCGCAGGAGGTCACCCATCCTAGTACTACTCTCGCCCAAACACCCTTAACTTGCGAAGTTCTAATAGAATCCATTGCATTTATGGTGGTATGATTGCTTATGTTTCATTCTGCGCTGCAAATACATACACTCTTTCTCCTTCCATCCCCCCTCCCGTCTTTTGTTTCCTTGTGCGTGCACTCTACATCTCTCCTTCTCATTCTAATATCAAGTAAAATTCTCTGGCACCGTGACTCACCTTTGCTAATGAACCAGCGGTTCATAATTCCATTCGCGCGTAATGTCAAACGACCCATCTGAAAAAAAAAGGTGCAACACGAGAACTTCCCAAGAGGTCACCCATACGGGTACTACTCTCGCAAAAGCACACTTAACTGCAAAGTTCTGATGGGATCCGGTGCATTAGTGCTGGTATGATCGCATCAGATTAATTTCGCGCTGCAAATACATTCACTCATTCTCCTTTCTTCTCCTTCCCGTCATTTGTTTCCTTGTGCGTGCACACTACACCTCCCGTTCTCGTTCAAATATCGAGTAAAATGCCACGGCACCATGACTCACATTTGTAAATAAACCTGCGGACCATAATTCAAGTAGCGCGTAATGTCGAAAGAATCATCTGCAAAAAAATGGTTGCAGCACGAGAACTTCCCAAGAAAATTGGTGAAATATAAGGACTTCGCAGGAGGTCACCCATCCTAGTACTACTCTCGCCCAAGCACCCTGAACTAGCAGAGTTCTAATAGAATACATTGCGTTAGTGGTGGTATGATCGCTCATGTTTCATTCTGCGCTGCAAATACATACACTCTTTCTCCTTCCATCCCCCCTCCCGTCATTTGTTTCCTTGTGCGTGCACTCTACATCTCTCCTTCTCATTCTATAACAAGTAAAATGCCCCGGCACCGTGACTCACTTTTGCGAATGAACCAGCGGTTCATAATTCCATTCGCGCGTAACGTCGAACAACCCATCCGAAAAAAAATGAGTGCAACACGAGGACTTCCCAGGAGGTCACCCATCCGAGTACTACTCTCACCCAAGAACACTTAACTGCGGAGTTCTGATGGGATCCGGTGCATTAGTGCTGGTATGATCGCACCTGTTTCATTTTGCGCTGCAAATACATATACTCCTCCTTCCTTCCCCCTCCCGTCATTTGTTTCCTGGTGCGTTCACACTTCACCTCTCCTTCTCGTTCTAATATCATTTAAAATACCCCCGCTTCTTACTCACATTTGCGTATAAACCAGCGAACCATAGTTCCAGTTGCGCGTAACGTCGAACGACCCGTCTGAAAAAAAATTGGTGCAACACAAGGACTTCTTAAGAGGTCACCCATCCGAGTACTACTCTCGCCCAAGCACACTTAACTGCGGAGTTTTGATGGGATCCGGTGCATTAGTGCTGGTATGATAGCACCTATTTAATTTTGCTCTGCAAATACATACACTCCTTCTCCTTTCTTCCCCCTTCCGTCATTTGTTTCCTGGTGCGTTCACACTTCACCTCTCCTTCTCCTTCTAATATCAATTAAAATGCCCCTGCGTCTTAACTCACATTTGCGTATAAACCAGCAGACCATAGTTCCAGTCGCGCGTAACGTCTAACGACCCATCTGAAAAAAAAATGGGTACAACACGAGAACTTCCCAAGAAAATGGGTGAAATATAAGGACTTCGCAGGAGGTGACCCATCCTAGTACTACTCTCGCCCAAGCACCCTTAACTGCGGAGTTCTGATGAGATCCGGTGCATTAATGCTGGTATGATCGCACCTGTTTCATTTCGCGATGGAAATACATACACTCCTTCTCCTTTCTTCCCCCTCCCGTCATCTGTTTCCTGGTGCGTTCACACTTCACCTCTCATTCTCGTTCAAATATCAATTAAAATGCCCCTGCGTCTTGACTCACATTTGCGTATAAACCAGCGGACCATAGTTCTAGCCGCGCGTAAAGTCGAATGGCCCATCTGAAAAAAAAAATGGGTGCAACACGATAACTTCCCAGGAGGTAACCCATCCATGTACTACTTTCGCCAAAGCACACTTAACTGCGGTGTTCTGATGAGATCCGATGCATTTGTGCTGGTATGATCGCACCTGTTTCATTTCGTGCTGAAAATACATACACTCCTTCTCCTTCCCTCCCCCCTCCCATCATTTGTTTCCTTGTGCGTTCACACTGCACCTCTCATTCTCATTCTAATATCGATTAAAATGCCCCTGCTTCTTGACTCACATTTGCGAATAAACCTGTGGACCATAATTCAAGTCGCGTGTAACGTCGAAATAATCATCTGCAAAAAAATAGGTGCAACACGCGGACTTCCCGAGAAAAAGGGTGAAATATAAGGACTTTGCAGGAGGTCACCCATCCTAGTATTACTCTCGCCCAAGCACCTTTAACTGCGGAGTTCTGATAGAATCCGTTGCATTAGTGCTCGTATGATCCCTTATGTTTCATTCTGCGTTGTAAATACATACACTCTTTCTCCTTCCATCCGCCCTCCCGTTATTTGTTTCCTTGTGCGTGCACTCTGCATCTCTCCTTCTCGTTCTAATATCAAGTAAAATGCCCCAGCACCGTGACTCACCTTTGCGAATGAACCAGCGGTTCATAATTCTATTCGTGCGTAACGTCGAACGACCCATCCGAAAAAAAATGGGTGCAACACGAGGACTTTCCAAGAGGTCACCCATCCGAGTACTACTCTCGCCCAAACACTCTAAACTGTTGCGTTCTGATGGGATCCGGTGCATTAGTGCTGGTATGATCACACATGTTTTATTTCGTGCTGCAAATACATACACTCCTTCTCATTTCTTCCCCCTCCTGTCATTTGTTTCCTAGTGCGTTCACACTTCACCTCTCCTTCTCGTTCTAATATCAATTAAAATGCCCCTGCGTCTTGACTCATATTTGTGTATAAACCAGCGGACTATAGTTCAAGTCGCGCGTAACGTCGAACGACCCATCTGAAAAAAAAAATGGGTGCACACGAATAACTTCCCAAGAGATAACCCATCCTTGTACTACTTTCGCCAAAGCACAATTAACTACAGAGTTCTGATGGGATCCGGTGCATTTGTGCGGGTGTGATCGCACCTGTTTTATTTCGTGCTGAAAATACATACACTCCTTCTACTTTCCTGTCCCCTCCCATCATTTGTTTCCTTGTGCGTTCACACTACACCTCTTCTTCTCGTTCTAATATCGATTAAAATGCCCCTGCTTCTTGACTTACATTTGCGTATAAACTAGCGGACCATAGTTCTAGTAGTGCGTAACGTCGAGCGACCCGTCTGAAAAAAATTTGGTGCGACACGAGAACTTCCCAGGAGATCACCCATCTGAGTATTACTCTCGCCAAAACACACTTAACTGTGGAGTTCTGATGGGATCCGGTGTATTAGTGCTGGTATGATCGCAACTGTTTAATATAAAGTAAAATGCCACGGTGCCATGACTCACATTTGCGAATAAACCTGCGGACAATAATTGAAGTCGTGCGTAATGTCGAAAGAATCATCTGCAAATAAATAGGTGCAACACGAGGACTTCCCAAGAAAATGGGTGAAATACACGGACTTCGCAGGAGATAACCCATCCTAGTACTACTCTCGCCCAAGCACCCTTACCTGCGGAGTTCTGATAGAATCCGTTGCATTAGTGCTTGTATGATCGCTCATGTTTCATTCTGCGCTGCAAATACATACACACTTTCTCCTTCCATTCCCCTCCCGTCATTTGTTTCCTTATGAATGAGCTTTATATGTAGAAAGAGTCTCAAAAGAAAAAAAAATCTATTGATTTAAATCATTAATCATTTTTATGACATGTGAGGTCATCACCAGAATATTACTCCGAATAGACACAAATAACACTTCAACTTTAGTTGTGATTGGTCATGTATATACTTCATATCTCAGTCTAAATCACACAAATTTTCAAGTTAAAATATCTTTTTAAACATTAAAAGTATCAAAAAAGATGATTTCAAAATTCAATTAAAAATCACACTATTGTAAGAAGAATCAAAATATTTAAAAAATTCACAAATGTTTTTAGAATATTTTAAAGTTAGTTTGCTAGTGTATGTGATTTTTAGGGATACATCTTTAACACCCCAACCCTTTCTTTTTATTTTATTTTATTTTATTTGGTAATTATTATATGAATATAATGATTAATTATGTAATAATATATTGAATTTAATTTAGTTTAATTTATTTTAATAGAAATAATAACGATAGTAAGGGGTAAAAATTATTTAGGGATTTAATTGAAAACAATTTTGGAAAAAAGGGGTGAAAATTTTGGTTCTGGGGGTATTTTTGAAAGAAAAATTGAAAATCGGAGGGTCAAAACATAATTTAAAAAAATTTTGCCATGTCAGCTGCCCGGTCAGCAGCCCCGGCCAACCAGGACGCGCCGTGTGGCAGAGACGCTGACGCGGGAGGCCACGCGGAAGGAAGCCACGTGGGCGATCTACGTGCGCGCGATCGAACGGATGAGATCCGTTCCTGCACACACGGACGACCCAGATCAAAAACGCGCACGGACAGCCCAGATTGCATCGCGCACGGACGACCCAGATTGAATCGTGCACGGACGGTCTAGATTGAATCACGATGAACGGTCCAGATTCATTTCTTATTTAATCGCGATCGGACGGTTCATATTAAATGCGACGAACGGCTCAGATCAAAAGCGGATGATTATAAATAATCTCATCGAGGGCCCTAAGGGTGTTTTCTCACAGGAACCGATACAAGTTTAGCTGAATTTGGCCGAAAATAGCCAACCCGAGGCGGATCGCTGCCGCGAGCGGCGACGGCGGCGCCAGAGCACGGCGGAGCCGCCGTGCCGGAATTCTGAAATTGGCCAAATTGGCCCTGGGTCTGATTTTTGGGTTATTTGGGACATGTGTAGGTACTGTAAGCACGTTTCAATTCCCGAGAAAAGATTCAGGGACTGCCCGTAAGCGCAGTGAAAATCTAGGATTCGGTATCAAATCTGGTAAAGACCCCTCACCCTATTTCCTATCATGGAATTGAAGTCTGAAGAAATGATAATACTATATTTGTACAAATTAAATAGATATGCATAATTAATTACGATTGCTAATGGAGCCCGAAACTCACATATTTCTTTGTTAATTCCTGTTTGATTTATTTTACAATTTAAATGCATTATGGTATCTGGTTTATTTATTCTATGATTTTGAATGCATATATCACTACTGTTTAATTTTGGAAATCTAAGATATGCTTGCTTTGTTGGATGCACGTTACTTGTGTATGCATTTATGTTTGAGTTGGTAATGGAGACTAAGGATAAATAGGAATGGGATGGGATTTGATAAATGGATAAGATGACAGCCTCACTAGATATCCTGGGAGATAGTGGACGGACCGGGTTCATAGGGAACTCTACCGTGAATGTTGTCTCATACTGGACGGGGAATGAAGATTTAGTCATTTGGTGCCCATACCGAACGGGGTATGGGGACGACCCGCTTCACCCTCATACTGGACGGGGTATTGAGGTTTATTATTTTGGCGTCCATACCGAACGGGGTATGGGAACGGCCTTGGAATTAAATTTTTTAAGGAAAATAGTTCACGTGTAGCAGGGACCCCTATGGATCCCCCATGGATACTAGTAGGCTGATAAGAAGGGAAAATTGTTATTTGATGATTTGAATGTAAAAGTATGATATGTGCTATATTACAGATTATATATGAATTCATGATATAGATAATATTATTGTTTCCATAGGTTGTTTTTATAAATCTCACTGCGGTAAGTGGACGGTAAATGGTTTGATTATTGATAAATGAATTTGTTTAAATCTACTACTCCATTGGTTGTTTTAATTTTCTACCAACCTTTGCTTCTGTGACGGCAAATAGTGTGATGTCCTTACTGGGTTAGTGTAGCTCATTCCTTACTTAACCATTTCAGATCAGGAAGACCTGGTTCCCGAGCCCGATCCACAAGAAGATGGCGAGTAGATACTAGATGTCTTATATAGTTTTCTTTATACTTCTTTCATTTCTAGTATTTCCTTTAGAGGACTTACTCTTTGATATTGTTTAGTACTTTTAAGTTATTATGTAAGGGATATTAACCTAAATCTTTTATTTCACTTCCGCACTTAGATTTTTATATGCATTTTCTTTTGGATTTCTGGAGTTGTAACAGTTGGTATTAGAGCCACGTTCCTCGGACTCGTCCCTTACACAAAAATACTTAGAGAAACACCAAACCAATGAATCATTACTCAACCCTTCCTTGTGAAATGCAGGTACGGAGAGATGAGAAGAGGAAGACCCCCACTAAATCGAGTAACCCAGGATGGTTTGCTTCGAGAAGACGTTGACAAGATATTTGAGATGCTGGAGAGACTCATTGCTGCTCAGTAGGGCCGAGAGGAGAGAAGGGAACTACCTGACCCTCCCCCGCTGCCACAGGTTGATCCACCACTGCAGCGAGAGGATCCTGAGCAACCCCGGTACGAGCCTGCTCCTCCACAGTACCACCCGGTGCTACCGCCGCAGTATAATCAAGTGCCCCAGCCACAGTATTGCCCGGCACTGCCACAGTATAATCCAGTGCCCCCACCATATCAGTAAGAACCACCAAAGGGCCCCCTAGTCTATCCTCAGCCTGGCCAGTCCCTCTTCCGCAGGGCGTGCACGCTGCATCTCTCCTTCTCGTTCTAATATCAAGTAAAATTACCCAGCACCGTGACTCACCTTTGTGAATGAACCAGCGGTTCATAATTCCATTCGCGCGTAAAGTCTAACGACCCCTCCGAAAAAAAAATTGGTGCAACACGAGGACTCCCAAAGACGTCACCCATCCGAGTACTACTCTCACCGAAGCACACTTAACTGCGGAGTTCTGATGGGATCCAGTGCAATAGTGCTGGTATGATCGCACCTTTTTAATTTCGCGCTGCAAATACATACACTCCTTCTCCTTTCTTCAACCTCCCGTCATTTGTTTCCTTGTGCGTGCGCACTACACCTCTCGTTCTCGTTCTGATATCAAGTAAAATGCCACAGCGCCGTGACTCACATTAGCGAATAAACCTGCGGACCATAATTCAAGTCGTGCGTAACGTCGAAAGAATCATCTGCAAATAAATGGGTGCAACGCGAGGACTTTCCAAGAAAATGGGTGAAATATAAGGACTTCGCAGGAGGTCACCCATCCTAGAACTGCTCTCGCCCAAGCACCGTTAACTGCGAAGTTCTGATAGAATCTGTTGCATTAGCGCTGGTATGATCGCTCATGTTTCATTCTGCACTGCAAATACATACACTCTTTCTCTTTCCATCCCCCCTCCCGTCATTTGTTTCCTTGTGCGTGCACTCTGCATCTCTCCTTCTCATTCTAAAACAAGTAAAATGCCCCGGCACCGTGACTCACCTTTGCGAATGAACCAGCGGTTCATAATTCTATTCGCGCGTAACGTCAAAAGACCCATCCGAAAAAAAATGGGTGCAACACGAGGACTTCCCAGGAGGTCACCCATCCGAGTACTATTCTCGCCCAAGCTCACTTTACTGCGGAGTTCTGATTGAATCTGGTGCATTAGTGCTGGTATGATCGCACCTGTTTCATTTCGCACTGCAAATAAATACACTCCTTCTCCTTTCTTCCCCTCTCCCGTCATTTGTTTCCTAGTGCGTTCACACTTCACCTCTCCTTCTCGTTCTAATATCAATTAAAATGCCCCTATGTCTTGACTCACATTTGCGGATAAACCAGCGGACCATAGTTCAAGTCGCGCGTAACGTCGAACGACCCATCTGAAAAAAAAAATAGGTGCACCGCAAGAACATCCCAGGAGATAACCCATCCTTGTACTACTTTCGCCAAAGCACAATTAACTGCGGAGTTCTGATGGGATCCGGTGCATTTGTGCTGGTATGATCACACCTGTTTCATTTCATGCTGAAAATACATACACTCCTCTTTTCCTCTCCCCTCCCATCGTTTGTTTCCTTGTGCGTTCACACTGCACCTCTCCTTCTCGTTCTAATATCGATTAAAATGCTCTTGCTTCTTGACTCACATTTACGTATAAACTAACAGACTATAGTTCCATTCGCGCGTAACGTCGATCGACCCGTCTGAAATAAAATTGGTGCGACACGAGGAGTTCCTAGGAGGTCACCCATCCGAGTAATACTCTCGCCCAAGGACACTTAACTGCGGAGTTCTGATGGGATCCGGTGTATTAGTGTTGGTATGATAGCAACTGTTTAATTTCGCGCTGCAAATACATACACTCATTCTCCTTTCTTCCCCCTCCCATCATTTGTTTCCTTGTGCGTGCGCACTGCACCTCTCGTTCTCGTTCTAATATAAAGTAAAATGCCACGGTGTCGTGACTCACATTAGCGAATAAACCTGCGGACAATAATTCAAGTCGTGCGTAACATCGAAAGAATCAAATGCAAATAAATGGGTGCAACACGAGGAATTCCCAAGAAAATGGGTAAAATACAAGGACTTCGCATGAGGTAAGCCATCCTAGTACTAGTCTCGCCCAAACACCTTTACCTGCGGAGTTCTGATAGAATCCGTTGCATTAGTGCTGGTATGATCGCTCATGTTTCATTCTGCGCTGCAAATACATACACGTTTTCTCCTTCAATCCGCCCTCCCGTTATTTGTTTCCTTGTCCGTGCACTCTGCATCTCTCCTTCTCATTCTAATATCAAGTAAAATTACCCGGAACCGTGACTCACCTTTGCGAATGAACCAGCGGTTCATAATTCCATTCGCGCGTAACGTCGAACAACCCATCCCAAAAAAAAATTGGTGCAACACGAGGACTCCCTAGAAGGTCACCCATCCGAGTACTACTCTCGCCCAAGCACACTTAACTACGGAGTTTTGATGGGATCCAGTGCAATAGTGCTAGTATGATCGCACCTTTTTAATTTCGTGATGCAAATACATACACTCCTTCTCCTTTCTTCCCCCTCCCGTCATTTGTTTCCTTGTGCGTGCGTACTGCACCTCTCATTCTCGTTCAAATATCAAATAAAATACCACAGCGCCGTGACTCACATTTGCGAATAAACCTGCGGACCATAATTCAAGTCGCTCGTAACGTCGAAAGAATCATCTGCAAATAAATGGGTGCAACACAAGGACTTCCCAAGAAAATGGGTGAAATATAAGGACTTCGCAGGAGGTCACCAATCCTAGTACTACTCTCGCTCAAGTGCCCTTAACTGCGGAGTTCTGATAGAATCTGTTGCATTAGTGTTGGTATGATTGCTCATGTTTCATTCTGCGCTGCAAATACATACTCTTTCTCCTTCCATCCCCCCTCTCGTCATTTGTTTCCTTGTGCGTGCACTCTGCATCTCTCCTTCTTGTTCTAATATCAACTAAAATGCCCTAGCTCCGTGATTCACCTTTGCGAATGAACCAGTAGTTCATAATTCCATTCGCGCGTAACGTCAAATGACCCATCCAAAAAAAATGGGTGCAACACGAGGACTTCCTAGGAGGTCACCCATCCGTGAACTACTCTCGCCCAAGCACACTTAACTACGAAGTTCTGATGGGATCCAGTGCATTAGTGCTGGTATGATCGCACTTGATTAATTTCGCGCTGCAAATACATTCACTCCTTCTCCTTTCATCCCCTACCCTCATTTGTTTCCTTGTGCGTGCGCACTTCACCTCCCATTCTCGTTTAAATATCAAGTAAAATGCCACGATGCCCTGACACACATTTGCAAATAAACCTGCGGACCATAATTCAAGTCGCGCATAACATCGAAAGAATCATCTGCAAAAAAATGGGTGCAACACGAGGACTCCCAAGAAA
>NW_019013187.1:0-11580 GCF_000150535.2 Carica papaya | reverse complement strand
TATGTAACGGCCCCGGAAAATTTAAAAGGAAATGCATATAATAATTTGAGTGCGGAAGCAAAATAAGGATTAAGGTTAACATCCCTTACACGATAACTCAAAAGTACTAACAAGCATTAAGGAACAAATTCTCTGAAAGAAATACGAGAAATGAACAGAAATAAAAAAACTATAAAGTATCTAACATCTATTCGTAGCCTTCTTGCGGATCGGGCTCGAAAATCGGGTCCTCCTAATCTGAAATGGTTAAATAAGGGGTGAGTTACACTAGCCCAATAAGAACATCACACTATATTGCTGGCATAGAAATAAATGTTGATAGAAAACAAAAAATAACCAATATAGCATAAATTTTAAACCAATACATTCATTAAAAATAAAACCATTTTCTCTTTTACTTACCATTGGAGAATCTGTGGAAACAACCTATAAAAATAATAACATTATACATATCATAACTTTATGCACAATCAGTACCATAGAACATATCATAAATTTATATTCATTAACAATAACTAATCATCACCGTTTTCTCGTTTTACCAGCCTACTAGTATCCATAGGGATCTATAAGGGTGTCCCTGCCACACATGAACCATTTTCCTTATCAATCTTAATTCTAGGGCCGTCCCCATACTCTATCCGGTATGAGTGGCAAGACATTAAACCTTAATACCCCGTTCAGTATGAGGGTGAAGCGGGCCGTCCCCATATCCCGTCCGGTATGAGCGCCAAGTGACCAAGTCTCAATACCTCGTCTAGTATGAGACAACATTCACGGTAGGGTTCCCTATGAACCCGGTCCGTCCACTATTTTCTATGATATCTAGTGAGACTATCATCTTTTCTGTTTATTAGATAATATCCCTTTCCTATTTATCCTTAATCTCCGTTACCAAATTAAACACAATCACATAAACAATGAACATGCACCCAGTAATACAATCATATCTTAAATTCCAAAATCACACAGTAGTCAAGTAATACAGTAATACATGCATTTAAAATCATAGAATAGATAAACCAGATACCATCATGCATTTAAACTGTAAAATAAATCAACAGAAATCAACAGAAAATAATGTCTGATTTCGGCCTCCATTAGCAATCCGTAATTAATTATGTATATTTATCTAACTTGTATAAAGGACCGTATTATTATTTATTTAAACTTCACATCTATGATAGGAAATAGGGTGAAAGGTCCTTACCTAATTTGACACCGAAAACTAAATGGTTACTGCGCCTACGGGCGGTCCCTAGGTTCTCTAAATTTTCCTTCAGGAACTGAAACACGCTTACGGTACTTACACATGTCCCAAATAACCCAAAAATCAGAGGGCCTACTCGACCAATTTTGAAATTCCGGCATGGCGGCTCTACCGTGCTCCGGCGACGGCGACCCACCTCGGGTTGGCTGTTTTCGGCCGAATTCAGCCAAAGTTACATCGGTTCCTGCGAGAAAACACACTTAGGGTCATCGGTGGACTAAAAAAATGTAAAAAATCGAAACTCATGTTGCGGTTGAGTGCTTTACTTCGGTCAACCTATAAAGAAAGAAACAGTGATCACAACGGTGGAAAAATTACATCGAACGGGAATCGGGAAGGGCCTCATCGGAGGCATTTTTTGAAACACCCCGCAGTGGCGACGTTGAGCTTTGGCGGCATTTTTCGGCCAATTGGCCTGTTCTTTCACTCAAATTTGGCCATGGATGGGTTTAAAATTGAATTTCGTGCAAGAGGAAAAATTTTTACCTCGTTTGGCTGTCGTAAATTCCTTCGGTGCGGCGGCAGGTGGCTGCGGTCAGCTCCTCGGCGGCTGGGTTGTCTTCTCCGGCGAGGGGCTCTAGTGGCTAGGGTTAGGGTTTGGGTACGGATGATGTTATTTATATCCATCCGCTTTTGATATGGGCCGTCCATCGCTTTTAATTTGGACCGTCCTATCGCGATTAAATAGAGAGTGAATCTGGACCATTCATCGCGATTCAATCTGGGCCATCCGTGCGTGATCCAATCTGTACTGTCCGTGCGCAATGCAATCTGGGTTGACCGTGCGTGTTTTGAATCTGGACCATCCGTGCGTGCGGGTACGGATCTCAACCGTTCGATTGCGCGCACGCGGATCGCCCACGTGGTTCCCCCTGCGTGACCTCCTGCACAGCGCCTCTGCCACCTGGCGCATCCTGGTTAGTCGGGGCTGCTGACGGGACATCTAACGTGGCGCAATTTTTTTAAATTATATTTTAACTCTTAGTTTCTGATTTTTCTTTTAAAAATACTTCCAGAACTCAAATTTTCACTCATTTTTTTCAAAATTATTTTCAATTAAATTCTTAACTAATTTTTCACCATTATTATTATTATTATTATTAAATCAAATTAAAATAAAATAATTTAAATTAAATTCAATTAATAAAGAATTATATTTATTAAAAAATAAAATAAAAATAAAAATAAATAAATGTTGGGTGTTACATAATATACTATATATGTTATTGTGAGTTTTACGATGTGCTTTCCTTATACTATATATGAATGAATGTCGATATTACTTCTACATTTATATTTATGTAATCCAATATTTTGCAGCGTGAAATTTATGTTATATGTACGCATGATATATATAAATGAAAAACCAAAGAATAAAAATATAGTACTCTCAGAATACAATATTATTATATATTGATTCTCATATCTAATTGTATTAGTTGTCAACTTTATCTTGCATGTGAACTGGTATATATATATAATACAAAGTAATTTACTTTTTACGCTATAACTTTTTCTTCCTGTAATGGTCAGAATTATTCTCGAATTTGTGTTTAAACTTGTCTTTGGCAAAAATTTTAAGATGCATTCTTTCAAATTAAGGCAGTACATTCAATAATTTATTTCCATTATGTTACACATTAAATATAGAAAATAAATTAAAAAAATAAAATATTTTTATTAGAATTACGGGTAGAATAATTTAATAATTATTCTTAATTTTATATTTAAAAATTCACAAAAAAGATTACAATAATTATTGGGAAAAATCTTTCATGTAATGATGATGAAATTTTGGGTCATATAGAATTTTGGGTAAATATTAAAATAATTGATTTTAAATTTCATTAATCTCAGAGAAATTTTGAATATAATATTTTAATTCTATATGAACTTAATTTCTATTATTTTCAGATAATAATTCTCAATATTTTTAATTGAAGTAAAAATAAGTTTTCAAATAAAAATTGCATAGGTTTTGGATTTGTTACAAACATAAAGGTAATTTACGCTAGGTTAAGAGTTGGAAAGGTTTGGGTGTGAGCTCATAGACAGAAGGATTGCCCGGGGGGGAATTGATTAAAGAAAATAGAAGAGAATAGTGGGAAGGTCGGCGCACATGTGGACAACGTAAGAATCGACCAGTTTGAATATTCAACTGCAAGATCATATTCTCTTTCATATTTCCTTGTTTCATTTTTATTTCTCTTCTGTGCAGATTACCCATTAATTTATTTCCCATGAAGTAGATAAAAATTGAAGTTAATAGAGAGTATAACTAAATATATATTTAATATATTTTTTTACACCTGTTTTATGTATATAATTAATAAATTTTTAATTTTTTAATTTCATTTAAATTATAATATTTTGTATCATTATTGAGTAATTTCTATCTAAATAAAAAAACACACAAACCTAATGAATGATGCATAAAAAATTTTATTTATAAGACATATAAAAATATATATAACTTATTACTCGCTCTAAATATAAAAATAGGCACACTTATTTCATACTCACACCTTATACATATCCAGTCCAGTGTAAATGGTGAAGTAAGTTACAATAATAATAATAAAGTTGAAGTTCCTTCTTTGTTTTCATTATATTTTATAAAATTAAAAAAATAAAATAATGAATGAAAGTAAATATTTATGCATTTGAAAAAAAAGCATACACTAAACCGGTTGAAATTTTGGTTGAATTCTTGTTATATATAAAAAAATTAGACAAAAAATAAAAACAAAATTTAAAAAAAAATTAGGTAAAAAGGAAAATTATTTAAATGAAACAAAATCAGATATTAGAATATAAATTGTTGATTTATCAATGAAAGGTAAATGAAAAAACAGAAAAAAAGATTTATGTACTTAATTTAATGAAATTATTTTAAAAAATAAGGAGACGTGAAAAGAAACACATTGACAGTTAGGATATATAAAATATCAATTAAATTAAATATCAAAATATAAAATGATAAGCAATGAAAACTTAAAAATCAATTAAATAAAAAAGAAACTAAAGCTAAGAATAAGATGTAAAGACCCAAAACTTAAATGTAAATAAGTTCATAAATTAAATGCAGAAGTATATAATAACTTTATATTTTATATTCTTTACACATAAATTAGCATGCCCAATAGGACTACAGAAATATCTATTTAACAACGGTTTATAAAACAAAAAATATAATAACATATGAAAATAGTAAATAAATGTTGTAGAGAATTTAACCTCTACTAACTCTTGATAAGATCCGGAGAGGACACCTACTCACAGCCCTTCTGCTGATCAGGATATAGATCTTGTCTTCTTGATCTGAGATGGTTAATAGGGGAGAGAGTGAGCTACACTACTCCAATAAAAATATCAAATTACTCACCAATACAGGAATCAAAAGTTGGTAAAAATTATAAAAATAACCAATGGAGCTCTTAATTTAAGTAAATTCATTTATCATAAGGAAAACTATTTATTACATACTTACCGTTGCGAGATTTTCAAAACCGACTTATACAGATAATAGCTCAAATAACATTATGATATCATATTCAAGTGAGAAAGAATAACAATTTTTCCTTTTTATTTTGCTTACTGGTATTCTTGGGGGTCCATAAGGGTGTCCCACTACGCATGAACCTAATATCTAAACTTATCAACTAACCGGCCGTCTCTATACTCCGTCCGGTATGAGCGCAAAAAATAACATCTCTCAATACTCCGTCCGGTATGAGCGCAAAAAATAACATCCCTCGATACCCCGTATGGTATGAGGGTGAATCAAGCCGTCCTCATACCCCGTTCGGTATGATTACTAAAAATACCATCCATCGATATCCCGTCCGGTATGAGGTAACATTCACAGTAGAATTTCTTATGTACCCAATCCGTCAACCACCTCCCAGGATATTCAATAATACAACAATTCATTAATTCACATAACCAAACAATTTTTCACTTGCATATAAATTTTAAATTTCACAAATCAACTGTGAATACGCAAGACAAGCGATATATGCATCAAGAAAACACAACTGAATCATTTAATTATTCAAATATATTATCATGTATTTAAAACTGTAAATTCAAATAATCAGTTAAACAGGACAAATAAATAATTAACCAGTTCTGGTTCCATTAATGACCTGTAATTATTCTCAAAATTTTTCTAAATTTCACAAAATATCATATTATTGATTATTAAGCTACAATTCCATAATAGGGAATAGGGTGAGGGATTTTTATACGAATTGGTGTTCGAAATACAGAAATTTTTACTGCGCCTACTGACGGTCCCTGGGTTTCTTGATTTTTTTTTTTTGCGGAGGTTAAAATATTCTTCACTTATATAAAAATACATCAAAAATCCAAAATCGGTGTTAAAAATCCTTTATGGCCAATTTTAGGGTTTTGGCATGGCGGCATCGCCATGCTCCGGCGACGGCACCACCACCCGCGACGATGGTTTACCTCGGCCTGGCTGTTTTTGATCGATTTTTGCTGGTTTCGGCTGTCTTTATACATATTCCTATGAAAAAACATGTTAGGGGGTCTCGATTAACCCAAAAAATTAAAAAATAGAAACCCACCGGTGGTGAAATTTTTCAGGTGCGGCGGCTCCACCGGTTCACCTTCGCGGCTAAGATTTTTTCTCTGGTCAACCTGTAAAAAATAGAACGGCGAACATAACAGTAGAAAAATTACACGAAACGAGAAATGGGAAGGGGCTCATTGGAGGAGGTTGTGGGTTTTGCCTGCGGCGACTCCACCAGACTTTGCCTGTAGTTTCTGGCTCATCCGCTATTCATTTTACTTTGATATGGCTACAGGGGTGCTTAGAATCGAGCTGCAAGCGGGTAGGAAAATTTTTACTTTTTTTGGCAGTCGGAGGCGGCTCCAGTACGGCAGCGGTCAGCTCCCTTCTCTGGCGACTGGTCTTTTTCTCCAGCGGGAGGCTGGTGGCTAGGTTCGAATTTAGTGTGATTTGAAATATTTATGTCCATCTTGCATTAATTTAGACCGTTCAATTGCGCCTAAGGAGAAAACGAATCTGAACCGTTTATCGCGTTTGATCTTGACCGTCCGATCACGCCTAAGGAAAAAATAGATTCGGACCATCCATGTGCGCGGGATTGCTTCGAGGTCATCCAATCGTGGGACACATGGATCGCCAGCGTGGCCTCCCGCATGGCACCGAGTCAGCGTGCCTTGCCATGCGGTGTGCTCTGATTCATCGAGGCTCCTGACTGGGCGGTCCTACGTGGTCAAATTTTTCTTATTTGCATTATAACTCTCATTTTTCAATTTTTCTTTCAAAAATACCATTCGAACCCAAATTTTCATCATTTTCCCCTAAAATTATTTTCAATCTCATCTCTAATTTATTTTTTTCTTAAATATAATAAAAATTTCATTAAATCAATTTATAAAATATATTTTTTTATACATCTCTAAATTAATAAAATTTATCCTGGGTCAATTTTTTGGGCCCAGCTATTACAACTCTCATCCCCTTAAAAAAAATTTGGTCCCTCAAATTTCTTACTCTCACTTAATCAAACAATTGGAGATACCGGGCTCTGAAGTCTGATTCTAGCTCCCATGTGGCCTCTCTCTCTCAGTGATTCTGCCATAGAACCTTAAGGAATGAAATTTTTCGGTTGCGGAGTACTCTACTCTTTCTGTCTACAATGCCCACCGGTACCTCCTCATAGAACAAATCCTCATAGAGTGAAAGGGGCTCGTGGGCCAAGATGTGGATGAGTCTAAGTTGTACGTACATAGTATGGACAAATAAAAGACATTATGGACTCTAGATAGTTCTGGAGGTAGTGTCAGTCTGTAGGTGGGGGTACCAATTCTGTCTAAGATCTCAAATGACCCAATAAACTGGAGATTTACCTTTCTCCTATTGGCAAACCTATAAATTTCCTTGAAAGGAGTGACATTGAAGAACACTCAATCACCTTTCTCAAATTCCAAATCCCTCATCTAAGTGTCTGCATAACTCTTCTTTCTATTTTGAGCCGTCTGAATATTTTTTCTGATCTTAACTATTTTAGTTGTAGTTTCCTCCATAAGATCTGGGCCGAACAGTTTGCTATCACTAACTTCTTCCTAACAGATCAGCAATCTACATGGGCGGCATATAACACCTCATACAGAGCTATGCCGATACTTGCTTGGTAACTGTTATTATAGGCGAAGTTTATTAAGGTTAAGTGATCATCCCAATGGCCCCCGAAATTAAGAACACAAGCTCAGAGCATATCCTCCAGTGTACAAATCGTTCTTTTTGATTGTCCATCGGTTTGAGGGTGGAATGAGATAATAAGAGACAGTTTTGTTTCCATGACTTGCTAAAAACTAGACCAGAATCGAGAAGTGAACCTGAGGTCCCTGCTAGATACTACTGTTACCGGCACTCCATGTAACCTGACTATCTTCCAAATATACATTCTTGTTAGCTTATTCAAGGGATCAGTCATCTTGATGGCCAAGAAGTGAGAAGACCTGGTGAGTCGGTCAATAATTACCCAAATGACATCATGTCCTGAGTGTGTCCTAGGCAATCATGTCACGAAATCTATTATGATGTGTTCCCACTTCTATTTCAGAATTGGTAATGGCTGAAGTTGGCCACCTGGGCGCTGATACTCTGCCTTGACCTGTTGACACACTAGACACTTAAAAATAAAGTTGGCTACCTCTCTTTTCATCCCATTTCACCAAAATCGGGATCGCATATTTTGATACATTTTAGTACTTTCGGGATACATGACAAATTTTGAGGTATGAATCTTTGTTATGATATCGCTTTTCAGTTCACTATCATATGGAACACAAACTCTATCCTGAAATCTGAGCAACCCATTAGTAGAGACTCGAAATTTTTAATTTACTTCCTGTTCTGCATCTTTCCTGAGAGCTGCTAAAGTGGAATCAGCAAATTGGGCTTCCTTTATTCTCTGGATCAACTCAGGTTGAATAGTTAGGTGGACCAAACATGTAACTCTTTTCAGGTCCTGAAGTTGTATCTGTTGTGTGGCTCCTATTGCCATGCATTCTGAAACCATTAAGTGAGCTAACATACCTGCACTTTTTCTGTTGAGTGTGTCGACTACCACACTGTACTTTCTCGGGTAATACAAAATATTACAATCGTAGTTCTTGAGGAGTTCTATCTATCGTCTCTGAAGTATGTTGAGATCCTTTTGAGTGAATATGTGTTTCAAGCTCTTCTGGTCGGTATAGATCTGAAAAGTCCCTGCATACAAGTAATGGCGCAAAGTTTTTAAGGCGTGGATAATTGTGGTAAGTTTTTTTCTCATTACTCTTCAACTGCCTAGACCCATAGGCTATAACTTTCCCATGCTGCATTAGAACACAATCCAACTCCAGGTAGGAGGCATCACTATAAACTGTGTATCCACCTATCCCACTTGGCAAGGACAATACAGGTGCAATAGTCAACCGCTTCTTTAGCTCTAAAAAGCTCATTTCACAGTCCTCGTTCCACTCAAATTTGAAGTTCTTCTTTATGAGCTAGGTCAAAGGAGTATCTAGGCTAGAAAATCCTTCTACAAACCTGCAGTAATAATCTGACAATCCCAGAAAGCTACGAATCTCTTTAACCAAGGTCAATTTCTCCCACCAAGCATTGCCTCAACTTTTTTGGGGTTACTAACACTCTATCCCTTGATATGATGTGCCCTAGAAAGGTAGTCTGCTCGAGTTAAAACCCATACTTACTCAACTTTGCATATAATTTCTTTTCTCTAAGAACCTACAAAACCTGAGTCTGATGGTGAGCGTGCTCTTCTCTGCTTTTTGAATAAACCAGGATATCATCGATAAATACATTGACAAACTGATTCAGGAATTATCTGAAAACCTTGTTCATCAAATCTATAAAGATGGCTGGTGCATTGGTTAGTTCAAATGGTATGACCAGGAACTCATAGTGTTCGTATTTGGTTCGGAAAATTGTTTTGGGAATGTCCTCTACCTTGATCTTTACCTGATGGTAACCTGAACACAGGTCTATTTTTGAGAAGACCTAAGCACCTTACAACTTATCAAAAGGGTCATCAATCTTGGAGAGGGGGTACTTGTTCTTAATCGTGACCCTGTTCAGTCCCGTGTAGTCAATACATAATCTTAACGTCTTATCATCCTTCTTTGCGAATGTGACTCTAGTACTCCAAAGGAACACACTGTGTCGGATGAACCCACTATCCTGTAATTCATTGACCTATTTTCTCATCTCTTCTACCTCAACACGGCTCATGTGGTAAAGGGAAATCGAGATAGGTTGGGTACTTGGCTGAAGATCTATGGTGAATTCAACTTCTCTATCCACTAGCAGTCTAGGTAGTTCATCAGAAAATGCATCCAGAAATTCTCAAACTACTGAAATCTCTCGATTGTGAATTTCTTTCTTAGGTTGGCCTTGTATCACATCTGGGTTATCTTTTGCATCTTGCTGAGTATGGTTGTAAGCTCTGCCCTGAATAGGAGGTCTGACTTAGTTCTGATTCCTCAAGTACTCTCTCGCGTAGTACTGAGCACTCCCACATATACGACAAGCATTATTGAAGGGATAAAAGGGTCGGTCCCCATGATCATTGTCACAGTGCTAACAAGTTCTACCGCGTTCTGTTACCAGAATATGAGGAGGAACCTGAGTCACTGACGTAGGTCTCTTGTTCTGCTGAACAGGTGTAGTGGGTGCTGGTCTGCGGTATGAAACTGGGGGCCTAAGATTCCCCACTGTTGGAGGAAAAATGTGAAGGTTCCTCTCCACTAACTGTGTCTTGGCCAGAACAGCTGAGTAAAACTGAGGTCGAACACATACAACTGCTACCTAATCTCAGGACGGAGGCCCCACTTGGACTTCTTTGCCTTTCTGCCTTCATCCATCATGCTCTCAGGGGAATATCGGTCCAACTCTAGAAACTTTCAAGCATACTCTAACACAATCATATCACTCTGGACTAGTTGTATAAACTCTATTTTCTTCATATGTCGGAGATGCTCTGGGAGATACTTTGCATTGAAAGCCATCAGAAACTGTTTTCAAGTGACTAGAATGGGCATGGTGGCCTGCTTGAGCTGCCATCAACAACCCGCCTTTCTCACTAGCATGTAGGTGGCAAGTATAACTCTCTGTTCGGGAACTACCCCAAGAGTCGTGAAAGCCTTCTCTGTCTTAGTTAACCAGTACTAAGCCTCTTTAAAGGAGGATGCCCTTATAAAAGTAGATGAATTTAGTATTTTGTACCTGTCAATGTAGCCTGGGTCCATCATGGGTGGAACTAGGTCCCGTGGTGGAATTGGATCCTATGAAAGAGGGACGGGATTGTGCTGAGAAGGGACCGGATGGCTCTGTGGTGGTACTAGATAATACGGTAGAGGCATCGGATTGTACTGTAGTGGTGCCGGGTGATGCGGTAGGGGCACCCGATTATACTGTGGTGGTGCCAAATTGTACTGTGGAGGAGCAGGGTTATACCAGAGTGGCTCAGGATCCTCCCGCTGCAGGGGTGGCTCAAACTATGGCAGCAAGGGAGGGTCAGGTAGCTCCCTCCTTTTCTCCCGGGCTTGCTGGGCAGCGATAAGTCACTCCAGCATTTCAAATAGTCAGTCAACATTCTCTCGAAGTGAACCCTCCCGGACTGTTCGGTTTCATGGGGGTCTTCGTCTCCTCATATATATGTACCTGTATTTCACAAGGACTGGTTGAACGATAATTCATTTTTTTGGTGTTTCCTTAGGTCTTTGTGTAAGGAATATTTTCAAAAAACACGGCTCTAAGATCAACTGTAAAGATCCAAAGCTTAAATAGAAATAAGGTCGTAAATTAAATACATAAGCGTATAATAACGTTAGCGTTTACATTCCTTACAATAAATTAACATGCCCAATAGGATTACATAAATATCAATTTCACAACGGTTCATAAAATAAAAAACGTAATAATATATGAAAATAGTAAATAAATATTATAGGAAGGTTAACTTCCACTAGCTTTTAATAGAATTCGGAGGGAAGGGGGACACCTACTCATAGCCCTCCTGCTGATTAAGATCTGGATATTCGTCTTCTTGATTTAAGATGATTAATAGGAGAGGGGGTGAATTACACTAGCCCAATAAGAATATCACACTACTCACCGATACAGAAACCGAAGGTTGGTAAAAATCATAAAAACAACCAATGAAGCTCTTAATGTAAGTAAATTCATTTATCATAAGGAAAATCATTTATTACTTACTTACCGTTGTGAGATTTTTAAAATCGACCTG
>NW_019013186.1:4260-15661 GCF_000150535.2 Carica papaya | reverse complement strand
CATGAATTTTAAATCTAACTAAGAAGAAAATAAACAAAATACAGAATGAAAGCTTAAACATCTCAAGTAACAACCCAAACTTTAGAAAAATATTCATCAAGTATAAAATTTGTATATGGTACTTTTAATAAGGGTCTTATTACAGGTAGAAATTAGACAATAGATGATATAATTTTAGTGATTGATTTAAATTGTCACAAAAGTTGAAATGTTGCTAGGTAATATGCAACAAATAGAGAAACTCATGTGTCCATTTCGTGCCCACCCTATCTATTTCTTTACTTCGGAAAAAAAGTTGTTTAACTTTTGTATCAACAAAAAGGAGTATAAAAAAAAATTAAAAATAAAACAGTTCATCTTTGTCTTAAAATCTAAAGAAAATGTGATCTACTTTGTTGCAAGATACCAAATCTTTTATTTTTGTGTTGGTTGCATTTCATTGTATTCACCATCAATCGCCTTTCATTATTCACTGAAGTGTTAGTTCTCATAATTGGTCATCAAATACTACATTTTAAACAATAAATATACATCATTCGATTTACTTATTTATTATAATATTAAATAATTCATTCAAATTAGGTTATGTTTTATTATTTGATTGAACTATAAATTTAGTAGTATATGTTTTTAATACTAAATCACCTATTATTTTTTTAAAGAAAAATCATTATTCATTAATAATAAAAAACATCATACTCAAGTAAGTGAAGCAAAAACTGAGGAGATTCATGAACATTTATCTATCTTTCAGAAGTCCGTACTCATCTCTAGCTAAGCTATGTATTATTCTTATAATACTTTTCAATCCAACTAAGAAGAAAGGAAACAAAATGCAGAATGAAAGCTTAAACATCCTCAATAGGAAACAAAATACAGAATGAAAGCTTAAACATCCTCAAGTAATAACCTAAACTCAGAGAAATATTCATAAAGTACAAAATTTGTACTTAGTACAAAATTTGTACTTGGTACAAAATTGTCCATATAACTAAGTAAAACAAACTCTATACTAAATTAAATTTTAAGACAAAAAATTTGTATCTTAGTGCAATATAACATTAAGGAAAAAAAAGAAAATACTTAAACCTAAAGATTTAGATGTAACATTGGAGTTTTAGAGCTTTATTAAGTCCTAATACATGCTCGAAACCTCAAAGTTGTCATAAGAAAGGTCTAGAACGCGAGAACATTTAAAACCCTACCACAAACTTTTGCAAAGCTATCTTGTAACCTTATATGTATATCAAAATAGCTCTAGAAGCCAAAAGTTTCCTTATCCTCAACTATCCTTGAATCTTGACATTGTTTGTCCCCAATTAGGTAAGTAGTAATGAAGCACTACACAAGGACCCATGAGTTTCCTTACTTGATATTATCAGGACCTTGAAGTAATACATTTAAGTTTTATCCCAGTAATATCGTAAAAAGAGTATTACTACCTCTTATACCAAATATTTGAGAAATTAATAATACTTTTATACGGTTAAGTAAAGACATTAATTGAGAACAATTGAAAATGCTATATTTTTTGTTAGACAAATGATCCAGTAAATCTTTAATTATATATTTTTATAAATATTGAACCTTTCAACATGAATTTCTTTAAAATTTCTTGCCCTAATGTACATATTACTTAAATCTCACTTTTGTTTAGTTATTAAAATTCAATATACATAAAAAAAAACATATATCATGTAAATTAAAGACTAAATTTCTTGCTTCCTATTAATACTATATTGAACTCTCTATAGTACTATCAAATGCAATAAATTCCTTGCAAGATACAGGAGAAGGAACAAATGATGATTTTATACATCTCAAAAGTTCCTAATTAAGCCCATCAAAAAATTGGTATCGTTTGATTGTTGTTACACCCATTGTGGACCCCATTTGCCTCGTGGGGTCCTTGATTAATAGCGGTGTGATCAAATCCTTTGCTAGCTCCGAAACCATGATTGACGAATTCCTCCCTTATTCTGCTCCCAATTCCACCGCTAGCTAATTAATTTGATTGAGAAATCGCACATAAACTTCCTCTTAGTGTACCCTAGCTATGAATTTTCTTTCTCTCCCTCTTCCCCTGCAGCCCGACGTCCTCTTTGAAAGTGAAGGAGGAACTATCGGAACCATTGAGGATGGCAACGAAATCCCTAAATTAAATAAGATTACAAAATATTTTTTGATAATTGAGGCATAATCAATATTTTTTTTTTTAATAATTAAGGTAGAAACAAATAACATCTTCCTAAATATAATTATATAATTATATATTTACTTTTTGAAAAGAAGATTTTTATCTCTTTAACTGCTTAAGTAGTAATCAAAATTTTAAATTTTAATGACTAATGAAGAAAATAATTCTCTAGACTTTAACTTCTAACAAGCATTCAATTCTTTAATTTTAGATATTCTTTAAGTGTAATCTTATAATAGTTCTTTTATAGATAACATAATGAAAATAATGTTAAAACTCTAAAATATTTGATTACATAAGTTCAAAAATAAATTATGACATTTCTAGTTTTTTTTTTCTTTCTTGATGCTTTCAGTTTTTCTTTCAATCTTTCTTTAATGATATAATTTATATTTATGATGCAAAGTTCATATAAGAAATGATAAAATAATTTCTTTATAAAATTAGCTTTATTTATTTCTTCACCACAATATAATTTCTTCATAATCTGATCCTCACATTTATTATTATGTTACGATGTGATCAATTTTAGGTGATCTTCAAATATAAGAAGAGTTAGAAAATAATTGGGAGGAGGAGGAAAAACATAAGGAAATGAGATAAGAAAATAAGAGTTAGACTATAAGTATTATAAAGGTAAGTTCTATTTTATTCCCCTAACAAATAACGCATAATTAGGTAGTAATTATAAAGTAGATTCGTTATAAGGATTCATATTGTTCAAATAGTTCCTAAGTTTTAGCTAACGACCGCGAACTAACTCAAATCACATATTTGACTTTTTATTAAATTATTTTTTTACTCTAAATAACAGAAAAACATAAAAGTACAATCTAAATTAAATACGTCCAAAAATATATACGTGTACTTACATTAGATATTCTTTAAATGTAATCTTATAATAATTTTTTTTATAGATTACATAATGAAAATAATGTTAAAACTCTAAAATATTTGATTACATAAGTTCAAAATAATGAAAATAAGATTTCTATCTCTTTAATTTTTAAATTTGAAAGATTAATGTAGAAAGAAATTTCTAAATTTTGACTCCTATTGAGCATTGAATTCTCTATATTTAGGTATCTTTTAAGTATAATCTTGTAATAATTTTTTTAAAGATTACATACCTTAGAATGAAAAATAATGTTAAAACACTAAAATATTTGATTACAAAAGTTTAAAAATAGATTATGACACTTCTATTTTTTTTTCTTTCTTGATGTTTTCAACTTTTCTTTCAATCTTTCTTTAATGCTATGATTTATATTTATGATGCAATGTTTAGATAAAAAATAACAAGATAGTTTTTTTATTAAAATTACCTCTATTAATTTCTTCACCACAATATGATTTCTTCATAATCTTATCCTCACATTTATTATTGTGTTACGATGTGATCAATTTTAGGTGATCTAGAAATATAAGAAGAGTTAGAAAGTAATTAGGAGAACAAGGAGGAAAAACATAAGGAAATGAAATAGAAAAACAAGAGTTAGATTTGAAGCATTATAGAGGTAAGTTCTCTTTTTTTTCCTAATGCATAATGCACAATTAGGTAGTAATTGTAAAGTAGATTCGTTATAAGGGGTCATATTCTTCTAACAATTCTAAATTTTAGACCGCGAACTAACTCAAATCTCATATTTGACTTTCTATGAAATTACCTCTTTATCCTAAATAACTGAAAAACATAAAAGTACAATCTAAATTAAATATGTCTAAAAGTATATACATGTACTTACATTAAGCAGTATTAAATCTATCTTGTTCATTTGATTCAATTTTTACTTTTTTATGTAATTATTAGTAATCCTTTACATGTTGAATGAGGTATATATTCATTAATTTTATTTTTGAACCACTTATATTTTTAGGTTGAATTCATTGAATGAAATTTTATTTCATAATTCTTCATATATAGGAAGATAAATTAGAATTTAGTTCTCAAAAAACATAAATAAGAGAGTTTAAATATTAAAATTGTGATATATTGTTAAATTATAAAATATGGGACAAATGTAGCAAGTAAATTTCTTAAGAAAATGATGAAGCTTGTTTAGAAATTAAAACAAATGGGACAATTAGATACATATACAAATATTTTAACTTCTAATACTATACTATACTATATCTATTTTTAAAATATAGTTTCTCAACGAGTGGTGTAATTTGACCCACAACCTAAAAATTTCTATGTACTTTCTTCATTTACAAATTGAAAATATATACATATACATGAGGTTAATTGAAATTATTATTGTCATAATCGAGCAATAGAGTTAAAATAATATAAGAGTATTCTCAATTTATAGTGAACTTTTTAAAAGAACACCTTTCACTCCTATAGTACTATATATATGATATAAAGTCTATAAACAGGAAACAATTTGTTTATTCTCCAATCCAGGAAGATGTTTCAAGCTAATGCTAATCGTAAATCAATATATCATCTTTACATTAAGATCTAATGATACCCGAATCACTGCTCAAAAGCTTTAACCCCCAAATAAAATGAAAAATAAACATTGTTATCATCACCATTCTACATTTAAGTTGTTAAGATAGGTAAGTTAAGCCACAAATTGAAGTTACCTATCCTTATGTGAAAGCAGCTTAAGAATCTTATATTATGCAAGTCTTTTGGGAGTTCTTCCGACCACACTTTCTCTTGGGGTTAGCACTTATCATGCAAGAGAAGGCATTGACAATCTCATAATCCTCTTCAATTTTCAGAATTTTGACTGCACTTCGGTCTGCAAGTAGAAGCTTAGCCACAAGGTATCCAGTAATTGACCATGTCTGGAATAATGGTGCTTGCTTCCCGATGAACTTTCTATTTTCATGTCATAGTATTAAGGTCAATTGTCTCTTGATATGTGTCTTTCGACAACTTCAACAGATTTTGCAGTGATTTCTGGTCTTTTCATCTTTATGGGTGCAATAATAAGTTGTAAAAAGTCCATTTTTAAAATCTTAAGCCACTGCCAACATTCCTTCATTATTACTTTATTTTATAAAACATCAACAAGTGCCATATCCTATTGGAGTCAAGTATGTGAACTTAAGAAACTTATACCTAAATATAACTTCTACAAAGGGTTCTTTGGAGCAATGAAAAAAACATTAGCAACAGAGAGAATATTTAAGCATAACAAACTAACTTACCATAGCAGAGTTTGCCAAGAACCACCATTGTGGTAAGACCATGGACTGCATGAAAAGGAAACGTAGTGAGAAATGCTGAAAATAATGAAGAAATAGATCATAAATAAATAATACGAAAGTAGATTCTTATGTGTTCTTAGGATCACTACTAGTGATTATTTGCCACACCTGACCTTCAAGAGCAGGATAACATATCTTGAATAGCATATTTGCTACCAAATCTGTTTCGCTTCAATAAGATCTAGTATGGCATATGACTAATCAACTGTTGTCAGACTGCTTACAACAGACCACATGTTTCTTAGAGAAAAAAATCAAAAATCCATATGTGCTAGTTGTAAATTTCCAATTAGATAACCTCCTTTATTGGGCATCCATTCCACCAACCAAGGAGAAATTTGATCTGGGTAATTTTTGAACTTATTAACTGCATCATATGAGTACTCCTCAATCTTGCAACTATAAATCTCTTTCAGTTTTCGCAAATCAATCAAATAATACTCCCTGATGTGGAATGAGAGAGCAAGTAGGCAATTATTTAGTGCCGAAACAGATCAGCTGATCCATCTTCTTGAGCAAGCATTTCACGTGCACAGAGTAAGGTAGAATAAAATAATGCCTTTAAGACAAAAAGGTAAACAAATAAGATCTCTCTATTACTAACTTATAAATTTAAATAATGGCTGATCCATGTAGGCTAGTGAGTCAGATCATAATCTGTCGTTTGAATCCAATTTGCTAAAACATTGATCAAAACTAAAACGACTGGGAATAGTTCTAGATAAAAGTAGTAGAATTGCCTAAGAAATTCCCATATACATAATGGTAATCAAATAATTATAACCCTCTTAATCCTCAAACCCTTCTTTTATCAAAGTGAACCCAAGAGATTCTTGACTCAATTGAAATAATACCTTCTTCTACTTCAATTTCAAGAATGATTAACCTTAAATGAAAAAACAAGCAAAAGAAACAAATAAAGGCATTAGATTCAATGTGAGTATTTTAGTGAAAACTTTCAACTAAATTAGACATACAACCCAAAAGTAAAAAATTCAACAATAAAAAGGAAAATAAACTTTGACACTCAAGGAAAACTAATGAAATGATGCTACGAATATACGTAATACGTCTCTTTCCCCCCGTTATTTTTAGGAACCATAAAGAATTATCTTCTAATACCTAGAAGTCATATAATAAGAGTACTTAAAAGGTGAGAAAACCTCATCAAAAGACAAAAGCTAATGATTACAAGGCACCAATGCAACTTTTTTGTAAAAAACAACAGAAAGCATCTAAATAACTAGTAAATTTGTGATAGAACTTAACAAAAGTCCTACTAATTGGACCATTCATAAATCAAGGATTCCAAATCAAGAAAAAAAATCATAGCTTAAATCCAAACTCATATGAAGTGATATTAAAAATGAACATACTCCAAAACTGAACGAGAAAATAAAAGAGAAAGGTGCATACCTTGTATGAAATAAAAAGTGGATTTGTATTGAAGCGATGTTTGGAGCAGAAAAATCTAGAAAAAGAGAAGACAATGTTGTGTCGTTTCAATATCTCGACACAATCAACAATAATGCAATTGTATGTATCGTATTTAGTTTTGTTTTGGATAGTTGTGGATTATTATGAATAAATAAGAAATTATATAAAAATTCTGCTTGCTCTTCTTTTCTCATCTTGTCCTTTTATTTTATTTATTCATTTCATTTGATTATTTTTTAATTCTATATATAAATTTTCTCTCATTTTTCTACTTGTTTTTCCTTTTCTCTCTGTTTTTCCTTTTCTCTGAATCACATGATTAATGATAAGTATAGCGGATGTGCAGACGAAGGAGATATCTTGCGATGAGGGTAAGCACACTATGAATTCATGCACCCTCCATTTTCATCAATTTGCCATTAATTTATTCAACTTATATGATCAATGATTTGTGTTGAGCATATTTCTTGTTTGTTTGTGTACAATAGTTCTCTCAACAATGATATACTCATAATTTTCCCTCTCTTGCTTGGTTAAGATAAATCATGAAAGACAAAATGCAAGTAGGTTAGAGAAGAACAAGTGCCTGGAATTCAAAAGCTTTTGGAATGAACTTTAATGAGAATCATAAAAAATAATGGATATGTGAACCAATCAAGATAAAGTTGGTTTTTTTTTTGTTTTTAGATTTTCATGATTCATTAATGAAATTCGAGATATGATCACACTTTTATATGAGATAATAAGAATCTATAAGTAAGAATCATTACTTTGTTTCTAAAGTGGAGGTTTTATAATATGAATGTTTTTTTTTCTTTATTAAAAGAATTGGAATTAAACTACTTTATCTTACATTATTTTTTATTAAAATACATGAGAGATTGTTTTAGTATTGTAATAACAATATATATTCATGTGAGTTTTTGAAAACAAAATCAAAACTAAGGGTCTTTTATATGTGTGTAATAAGAAGACGAGAGATCTTTGACTTAATGAGAGAAAATATAAGAAAACTCACCCTTTATATGTAGGCATTTTGTGAGTTTTACTTTAACACATTTCTTCTTCTTTAATATTTATGTTAATAAATAATTTAAGAAAAATATTAATTCGAATTTTTTCGCCTATTATAATTGTTTTAATAAAAGAATCTAATCGTTACAGAATATTATTTTCATTTAGATATGCCATGACTCTTTAGGACAAAATCCAATTTCATTACTATATCTCTACCAACAAAGTTATAAGTTAAATCTTTTGATTCTATTAAATCAAATATTATAAACAAATCATTATTAATACATATAATTATATCCAAAAAGTGATAAATTTTACATTTTAATAAGATACAGACTTGTTATCTTCCAAAAAAATGTAAGAATCTTAACCATTCAAACACCATGTTTATGATCATTTATGAAAATTCTTAAAAACTTCATTGTAGTGTATGCTTAATTGTGATAAATAAACATAGTCACAAGCTTTAATGGGGGCATTTTGGTGCATGAAATTCATGTTCCCATGTTAATGGATGTTAGTGGCTAGTTTCTCCTTTTCAATGGTATCATCCTATGTTTACCTTATAAATAGTTAGCTCTTCTACTCTATCCTATCTCATTCCTACATTTCTCTATTGCTCTCTCTTTTATCTTTTTTCTTTCACTTTCATTTTTTTTAAAAATTTTCTTGAAAGATTCTAACTTTTCCTTTTCTAGTTGCGCAAATTAATAAAAATCTATGATCTATTGGTAGCTAAGCTTATTGTATCATACAATTAACATGTCAAAAATCTCCTTTTTATACTCACCTTATCTGATTCACCTAGTGCACACCTCAATCCTTATAATGGATGTTCAAACTTCAATTCCTATTTGTATAGAAAGTAAATGTCTAAGGTAAATTCTCCTATCTTTTTTCACCAAGAGATTTTTACATAAAACTATTAAATATCAACAATTCATCTCAACCAATAGCAACAAAATTTAAATTTTTTTGAAATAATATCTTTTAATTTGTAATTATCTCTGTAGAATAAGTATGAGTTTCAAAGCAAAAAATTAAAAGTTAGGTCAAGATTTTGACCTACTATAGTTCCCTCAACTAAGAGAACTTAATAATCATGAAATATTTTTTTCGCCTAAAAACATAATAGGCACGTTGAGATTAAACTCAACTTAATCACGACATCAGCAACATAAAAAAAAAGTTAAGAGTTTAAATTTGTTTTCCATGAAAAAGTAATACTTATTACAACCTGCAGAGAATTTATTGGTATTGATTTTTAGAAGCTTTCATCCCCTCATCTGCCTAACAAAAAAAAACGTAATTACTTTATAATATTGTTATTGAAAGAGATGAAAATAGATAAAATAAAAATAATGAAAAATTAAATATTGAACTAAAATTTTATAAATTAAAAGGATAATAATTACTTTAGTTAAGTTACAGTAATTGAAGAAAAATATAAGTCTTATTTTATTCTTAATTAATTTAAAAGCAAATTGAATTATTTAAAAAGAAACTGTATTTATTACAATAACAAGGTATTCGAGAGTAATATTCTCCATTTACTAGAACGATTCAAATTAAAATATTAAGGAATTAAAAAAATAAATAAGAATCGAATTAAATAAGTTGTAAGAAGCAAGAGTACCTTTATTTCAAAGAGTACATTTGCGCTTGCGAGGGGTGGTTCTAGCTTCCAACTGCACCACCATACATACCCCATTCAGTGAATAATAATAATAATAATAATAATAAATATTTTAAAATCAAAATCTACAATGTTTAATGTTTTAAAAAAACAGTTTTACTTTTTATTAAAATATAAACTTTGTATTTTCAGCAAAACCTAAACTTGTAAATCTTAAATAAAACATAAAAAAATTTAACTACTACCATATTATTATAATTCATTATAATTTTTAATTGCTATAATTATGACCTGGTAAAACAAATTTTCAATTAAGTAAAACTCATACTTTATAAGTTAGCAAATTTAAATTTAGTTAAAATTTTTATGAAATCCATAAAAGAAAAAGATATATATGAAAATAAAATTTTGCAAAATATGTAAAATAAAATATTACCTCAAGAAGGATGTTTATTTTTTCCTTTGTAAGTAAGAAGCCATTTTCGATTGCATCCAATGCTGCTATGCACCTTTGTTTTTTTAAGAAAATAATTTTAAAAAATTATAAAAAATCTCAATAAAGAGATATATTAGTATTATCTAAAATAAAAAAATAAGTACGAAATTCATTTACTAAATGCATATATAAAGACTGTTAATCAATTTATGATGTCAATTATGTATGAAAGCTTACCCTTCCTTACTCTTTTCATCAGATGCCTTAATGAATTCCTCATATTTTAGTGCCATTTGACAAGTGTCAATGCTGCAATTAATATCAGCTAATTATTTTTTTAAATAAAAATTGTGTAAATCTATTGATTAAGTGATATACATCAATCATAACGCAATATAAATAATCTCCGAGTAAGAATACACACAAAACAATAGTTTGACTCGAGATTAATTAGGCAATATACACTAAATGCAATACAATACAAGTAACTTTTAAATGATGACACACACGAAAGTACAATCTGACTCAAACTTGTGATCTCTTGTAAAAGAGGAAATGCATCAACTATTAAACTAATTAAATAATTAACTAAGTATACACATATACCAAATAGATATATATATCATACTAATATATATTTTGTTAATTAAATTATTAATTATTTATCTATTGGGTGGATATCTATATGCTTTTATCCTTATCTATAAGAGTATGAATTCATATCCGATTATATGTCTCATGACATATCATTTAACGACTAAACTGCATGAATTTTTACTAACAAAACTTGCACTTGAGAATTTTTATTATTAAATACATATTATAAGATCAATAACAACACGCATAAATACTCCAAATTAAAGAGTTCTGAGCTATGATTATTAGTATTAATTATAAACCTTAAGGAGGCTCCTTTAATCTTGAAGCAAAGTTCACAAATTTTAGGAAAATCAGCATCAGATACTTTGTCATTGCAAATTAAGAGAAGAGAACCAAATAATTAAAACCCATTAACTAGTCAAAATTGGTTAATAACTACTTAGATATATATCGAGATATATATTATGTCCACATACAAAGATTTAGTCATGTCTGATAAGATGATTTCAGATTCAACTACGAAGGTGGAGTGTAACGACCCCGGAAATTCAAAAGAAAATACATATAATAATTTGATTGTGGAAGCAAAATCAAAGATTAAGGTTAACATCCCTTACACAACAACTTAAAAGTATTAAAGAATACCACGGAATAAGTTCTCTAAAAGAAATACGATAAATGAGAAAAATAAAGGAAACTATAAAGCATCTAGTATCTACTCGCCGTCTTCTTGTGGATTAGGCTCGGGAACTAGGTCCTCCTAATCTAAAATGGTTAAGTAAGGAATGAGCTACACTAGCCCAGTAAGGACATCACACTATATCATCGTCACAGAAGCAAAAATTGGTAG
>NW_019013185.1:0-10666 GCF_000150535.2 Carica papaya | reverse complement strand
ACGAAGGGGATGCCTAGAGACTCTGTAGTCATACGCATAGTTTATTTTCGAGTTTTCTTTCTTAGTTAGTTTAACCTTTTATATTTTAAGTACGTTTTTTTGGTTTTTTCGTGTAAGGGATGTTAACTGAAATTTTGATCTCGCTTCCGCATTCGATATATTTAAATACTCATTTCTTTTTTAATATTTTCCGGGGCCGTTACAAAATTAGTTAATAAATTAACTCTTTGTAAATTAATTAATAATAATTAATTATGTAGATATATTACATAGCATATTGTCAACCATTATAATTAATAAAAAATGTAAATATATAAAATTTATTTTTCTTGTTAATAAGTAACAGTATATATAATTTGTACTTCAACTTTTCATGACGGCCGGATATTTAGTTTAAAATATATGCAATTTGAAAATGTATGATGATCTTCTTCCTAAGTATTAAAAGCTCCAATTTTTACAAAAAAATTTAAGTAAAAATTGTACCTTCACTTTTTACATTTTTACTATGAAAAAGATTAAATAAAAAATTATATATAAATTAATCAGATAATTCTAATAATATATAAATTTATTTATTTACTTTATTTATATTATAGAAATGATAATAATAAATATTATGTAGTAAATAATTTTTTAGATTTTTTTAATTTATAATTATAAATTATAAATTATAGTTTTAAATTTATTTTGTATACTAACTATAAAAAATAAATTTTTATTCTTCATAATAAATTTTTTTTGATATTTTAATAAAACATTCAATAAAAATTACAGTTTAAATAATTTTTCAAGTTAAATAACTTAATTACGATTTAAATAAATATTTTTTTATTCTTTTTCTCCCTTTAATATTACATACATTAAGATATAAATAATTTTGTAATTTGACTTAATATACAACTATATCAATCTATCAATTAAAATAAAATAGCTGTCATTACTATACATTATAGGTTACCTTAACCATCACAAAAATCATCCAAATAAAGAGACTAAAGGGGAGTGTAAAGTTAGTTAGCTCGTTTTTTTTTTCTTTTGTTTTCTCCAACACATAGTTTACTTCAGTTCTCAGTAACTTAGTTGACTGCTCTTTTATATATATCTTTTATATATATATACATATACGTAAAGTTGTATACTTGTTTTTTTATTAATAAAAATTAGTCATCCATCTGTTTGGATCATGGTGAATGATAGAATTTTAATGTATAGTATTTCATGGGCATGAGAAAATCATGTTTGTTTCAACTTCAAATGGTAACAAATGATATTTGACTGACAAATCTAATATGAATTTTTAAACCACCAAATTGGTGATATGTGACCGACATGCTATTTTTTTTCCCTTATACCCCATCTAATTTAATTAATTTCATTTTTATCTTGACAATTAAAAACCCTATTTTCTCTTCTTCCTCAATAAAGCCGCACGCAGGGAGGACAAACAGCTCCAATCTTCTTATTCTCCGATCGATATTTGTTTGCCCTTCTTTTTTGATTGCTTCCAAATGTTGGTTTCTTGATTCTACTTTTGATTTGTGTTTTTCACCTTCTTGATCGGTAAGTATTTTTGTATTTTTTCTTTTGATTTTTTCAGCATCAATTTCTTTCATTTTTTCTTTGGTTTGTACGTATTTCTTTCATTTTTTTTATTTGCATGTATTTTTTTCATTCTTCACCTTCCAATCTTCTCTTAACAATGTTCTTCTTAGTTATGGTAAACTTCCTCTATTTATTTTTTTTAAAAAAACTTGAATCTGTGGTGGAAGCGGAGTTGTTACCCAGTGTTATTTTTGCAAGTTCATATGTTTTTTGTTTAAGAACTTAGCATTTAAGAACTTTTACCAGAAATCCTTACATGAGCATACTCTATTCTTGAAATGATCGCGTAAGTTAGTCAATCTGGCCCTAGATGCCTTCGTTGATAAAATTGTCGTAGGAATAGAGATATTTCTTAGAGGGCTAAAGCATCTAAAGCTGAGCTAGAGAATATTCAATGCATACTTTGAAATTATCCTAGAAATGACTCTTTTGCTACAGAAGAAAAAAGGCTAGCTGTGAAGTATAGAGAACTCAATACAGTTGAAGAAGCTTTTTTCAAGCAAAAGTCAAGAATTTCTTATATAGATTTTGGAGATCAGAAGAGTGGCGCCTACTAAAATAGTAAGCTCCAAAGGATTAAAAAAAGACTATTAGGAACTCTTTATAGCATAACTCTAATGGCAGAATGAGGAGTTCAAATTCAGAATGAGGTTGTGGCTTTATGTCAGAACAGAACTTGCCAGGGAAGTTACTCAGGATGAGATCAGGCAAATCGTCTTTTCCCTCAATGGGAACATATTCCAATAAAATTCTTTCAATAAATGTAAATAGCAGAATTGTGGATAAGGAACTATCCTAGCGACCTACCTAATTTTATTGTAGAAATTTTCGAGATTATTCATTAGACCATGCAAACTAGAAATACCCTTTCTTGGAAAAAGGAAGAGATTACTCGATCCATTTTCGTATCACTCATGATATATATAATAACTTGGGCATCCATTTCAAATGCATATCCCATTTTTGTGCAGCAGGGTTATGAAAATCCACGATAAGCAACAGGGCGTATTGTATGTGCCAATTGCCATTTAGCTAATAAGCCTGTGGATATTGAGTTCCACAAGCAGTACTTCCTGATACTGTATTTGAAGCAGTTGTTAGAGTTCCTTATGATATACAACTGAAAAAAGTTATTGCTAATGGTAAAAAAGGGGTTCACAATGTTTGAATTAAAGGTTCGTTTATACTGTAAAACTTCTTTAATCTTCTCAATTGTTAGAATTTTTCTTTTCAAATAAATCAAGAATCTTTCTAGGACAGTATTAAAGATCTTATTGAAAAGTTACAGCATCTTGGGCTTGATGGTTATACAGCTGACTTTTGAAAGCCAGACTACAGTAATCTTGGTGGTGAGATAACTAGACCTATTTCTGACTTTTTCATGAATTGCAAGCTCCTTCATGAGGTGAATGCCACTACTATTTGTTTGCTTAGTCCCAAAGTAAACCCTGAAATAATGAGTGACTATAGGGCTTTTTTCTCTTGTCAAACTCTCTACAAATGCATTTCCAAGATTTTAGCTAATACACGATCCCTGACAATAATTTTATGCCTATAAACTCTTGAAATAAGCTTAGTGGTAGAATGACAGTCTTCACACACCCTCAAGTTCTTGATAATGCAAATTGGAATGCCTGGTTTTGTGTTAAGCAATCCAAAAGCAATTGCAAGCTTTTCGCTGTGGTACTTCAATGCAGTTTCCTTCTCCTCCTCACTAACATCAAATAAACCTTGAGAGGTATTTGGTGAGTAGCCCTCCATCTGCAAGTTCTCAATGATTTTCTCCAGCATCATGTAAATTTCCTTCACTTATGGGCTCGATCCATCACCCATTTTGAATTCATGAATGATGCCATCTAAGTCAATCATGCTAATTCTCGATGTTGTTCTGATACCCCTTCCCTTCATCAATTTTCTCAAAATTCCGACATCCTCCCATCTCCTATCCTTTGCATAATGCTCCCAATTCTTTCACCAAATTTAGAGGGTCTATATCAAGCAAGATTTTCCCAATTCTTTCACCAAGTTCAACATTTTTATGTATCCTGTAAGCACGCAAAAGTGCTCCTCAAACAGCTGCATTAGGCTTCATTAGCATTGAGGCAATAAGCTCCTCTGCCTCTTCCAAGAGCCATACTCTTCCTAGCAGATCAACCACACAACCATAATGCTCCATTTTTGGCTAAATACCATAAATCATTTGCATTGAATTAAATATCTTTAGACCTTTATCAACCCATCCTACATGAGCACAAACATTTAAAACACAGACAAGAGTAATCCCATTTGGTCTCAATACCCTTTCCCTCTGTATTTTGAAGAAGAGCTCAATAGTATCCTCCACTCTGCCATGCATATCTAGTCCTCCCATCCCAAGATAAAAATTCCTTCTCCTTCATATTCTCAAAAACATCCCAAGCCAGGTCAATGCGCCCACATTTAGCATACATGTCCACCAAATCAGCCCCTAAAATTGCATCCAGTTTGATAGAATTTTTTCTTGCATAAGCATGAATCCACCTGCCTTGATCAAGTGCCTCTAGATTAGCACAAGCAACCAGAACACTTGACAAGTTAAAGTTTTTAGGCCTAACTTTCTTTATTTGCATCTCATTAAATATCTCTAATACCTCCTTGTAACACTGCTTTTTTATTGCTTACTGATTTCTTTTTCCACCTTGTTAGGAAAAATTAGGGGAGGTGGCATTAGTGGTAAATCTTGCTGAACCTGGCTACGTACTCGAACTGTCATCCCTTGTTTCATCAGTTGGTTTGGTTAGTATGATTAATTCCTTGTAGGATATAACTATCAAGACTAGACCATGTTTGCATTTAGCTAGTTTCTACTTGAAGCACTAATGAATTAAACATAATAATTATAGTTTTTTAGGGATGGCAATGGGGTTAGTTCGGTGTGGGTTTTGCCAAAACCGAACCCGCCCCAAATTTGTTTAAAAATTGGTTTTCTTTGCACTATGTGATGGGGGACTGAAGCCGATAATTAGGGAAGTTATAACTTGCAGATCAGGGTTATGTAAACTCTGTTAACATAGAATAAGGTTAAATAAATATTACCAGAAATCTATTTCCCAAATAGGCAAAAGTGTGTGTTAATTAAAATGTATGCTATGACTTGCTTTGATTTGGAATAATTAAATCATTGTTTCTTTTTATTTTAGGCATTTGGTATCATTTCTGTTCACACATTAGATAAAAAATATGAATATTTCGAGACGTGTAGTTATTTTACTATGTCAGTTTATCATACTTCATGGGCTAGTAGTTCATAAAAGGTGCGAGATAAATTATAGGCTTACTCATGAATTAAGACTAGAGGGAGAGAAAGCTCGAGATAAGCTTATGCAAAATTTGTTATCAAGTGAATTTTGTCGTCATATAATTAGGATGAGAGCTTCATCTTTTATGAATTTATGTCGTTTACTAGTTATAGATGATGGACTTATGCATATCGTTCGTACAACTGTAAAGGAACAAGTACTTAAGACACTTTACCGATTAGGACACAATGAGAGAAATCGAGTCATATCTTGAATTTTTCAACGATCTAGAGAGACGACAAGTCGTCATTTTCACAATGTGCTACGATGTATAGTACATATGGCTGATAAATTTATTAATCAGCCAAATGAATCACAAATGCATCCGAAAAAAAACCAACAATCCCATATTCTTTCCATTTTAAGGTATATATATAAGTTATAAACATTTAGCTAATTATTTTCACACGAGTGCATGTTTAATTAATTGGTTAATAATTAATTTAAGAATTGTATTGGTGTGATTGATGGAACACATATACATGTTCGAGTGTTTAGAAAAGATGCTCCATAGTTTCACGGGAGAAAAGATTTCTCTACCCAAAACCTGTTAGCAACTTGTACATTTGATTTGAAATTTTCATATGTCTTAAGCTGGATGGCAGGGGATCGCATCAGATTCAAGAATAATAAAAGATGCGTTAAACAGATTTGATGATCCTCTAGTAATTCCTGAAGATAATTAAAATATATTTAACTTCGATATGTAATGTATACTTTTGAAGAAAAATGTTATAACTTAATTTGTTTATTAGTTATAAGTAAGTTTTACCTCGTCGATGTTGGGTTCATGTTGCAAGGTGGATTAATTACACCATATAGAGGAGAACGCTACTATTTAAGTGAATACTCTAGGAATCCACCATGCAATGGTCGCGAGCTATTTAATCTATGACATGATTCTTTGCATAATGCGATTGAACGTACCTTCGGAGTTCTAAAAAAATGTTTTCCAATTAGTCAAACCTCCATTGAATCTCATTATCGGATTAAGACTGTTAATACCATTATATTTGCTTGTTGTATTTTGCATATTTATTTACGGGGAAAGGATCAAACTGATGAACTTCCTCAAGATGTTGATGAAGAACTCCAAAACATTTATCTAAACAAACGAAGTATTTGTAACTTTAGGGACAATACTGAAGAAATGAGAAAAGACGAAGCAATTAGAGATGCAATAGCAGCTGATATGTGGGCTAATTACATTTTGTATAATTTATGATATTTGTATAGTTTATGATATTTATATGGTGTATGACATTTGTATAACTTAGGATGTCTATGTAACTTAAATATTTTAATTGAATGCTACAATTTGGAATTTATTTTGTTGTAATTATATTATATTTTTTGTATATATTATATTTGGTGTTTTTATGTGTTTTAAAAAATGGCTAAGAGGAACAGGAATGCTGACACAGGAAGTAAAATGATCTACTGGTCAGATCATATGGATGATGTATGTAACGGCCCCGGAAATTTAAATGAAGGTGTATGTATTAAAAATCTTAAATGCGGAAGCGTAATAAAAATTCTGATTAACATCCCTTACACAATAACCATAAACGTATTCAACGTATAAAAGAATAAGCTAATTAAAAGAAATACTAGAAATAAAAACTATAAATAGAACTATAAAATCTTTAGGCGTCTAACTTGCCGTCTTCCTGCGGAACGGGCTCGGGAACCACGTCTTCCTGATCTGAAATGGTTAAGTAGGAATGAGCTACACAAGATAAGTAAAGACATCACACTATCTCACTGCCATAGAAGTAAAGGTTGGTAGAAAACAAAAACGACCAATGGAGCATAATTTATAACAAACTCATTTATTAATAATAAAAACCTTTACTATCCACTTATCTCAGTGAGATTTGTGAAAATAACATGTGAAACAATAGCATGATAACCATCATAAAATCATATACACTTTGTAACATAGCACATGTCATACTTTTGCACTTCAATAATCAGACAACAAATTTCCTCTTTTACCAGCCTATTAGTATCCATGGGGATCCATAGAGGGTCCCTGCTATACGTGAACCATTAACATTAATAAACTGATTTCAGGACCGTCCCCATACCCCGTCCGGTATGGGCACCAAAATCATAAACCTCAATACTCCATCCGGTATGAGAGTGAAACGGGCTGTCCCCATACCCCGTCCGGTATGGGCGCCAAAATACATAAGGTCTCTATACCCCGTCCGATATGAGAGACCACGTTCTTCCCTACGGACCCGGTCCGTCCACCATCTCCCAGGATATCTAGTCAGGCTGTCCACATTATCCATTTATCAATTCACATAACATTTTTTCAATTTTTCTTGGTCTCAATTATCCAATCATACACAAACACGTAAACCAATAATGAACACCAAAAAAAACAAAACAATATTGGGTTCACCATAATTCAAACCATAATAAAAGAAACCATGATTCATGCATACGTAACCATAAAATAAATACATCACATACCATATTGCATTTAAAGCTGAAAGATAGATCAAACAATAACTGACCAATAAATACACCAGATTCGGGCTCCATTACCAACCTTAAACAATTATACACATCTATTAATTTATGAAATACCGTTTTATCATTTATTGAGCTTTAAAACCGTGATAGGAAATAGGGTGAGAGATCCTTACTTGTTTCGGTGTCAGAAATCGGGTTCACACTGCGCCTACGGGCAGTCCCTAAATTCTCTGAATTTTTTTCCAGGAACTGAAACACGCTTTCAATACCTACACGTGTCCCAAAGAAACCACAAATCAGACCCAGGGCCCTTTCGGCCAATATCGAAATTTCGGCACGGCGACTCCGCCGTGCTCCAGCGACAGCACCGCCGCCCGCGGCGGTGATCCACCTTGGGTTGCCCGTTTTCGGCCAAATTCGGTCAAACTTGCATTGGTTCCAGCGATAAAACAACCCTAGGGCCCTCGGTGGGCCAAAAAATCACAAAAAACTGAGACTTACAGACGGCAGAGCTCTCGGGTGCGACGGCTTCTCCGGCGCAAGTCACGGTTTGATATTTTGCTCCGGTCAACCTGTAGAGAAGAGGACGGTGATCACAGTGGTGTAAAAATTGCATCGAATGGGAACTAGAAAGGGCCTCATCGAAGGCAAAAACCGAGGGAAGCCGCGACAACGTCGCTGGACTTCAGCGGTGTTTTCTGACCGATTGGCCAGTGGTTTGGCTCCGATTTGGCCATAGGCGGATTCAGCATCGAAAAATGAGCCAAGTGAAGAAACTTTACCTCCTTTGGTGGTCGAAAAAACCTCCAGTGCGGCGGCGGGTGGCGGCGGCCGGCTCGTCCGGCGACTGGTTCTTCTTCTCCGGCGAGGGTGCTGGCGGTTAGGGTTTGGGGTCGGGTGTGGGTGAGGTTATTTATAACCTTCCCCTTTTAATCTCAGCCGTCCATCACGATTTAATCTAGGTCATCCGATCGTGATTAAATTGGGATTAAATCTAGACCGTCCATTGCAATGCGATCTGGGCCATCCGTGCGTGATTGAATCTGGGCCGTCCGCACGCATGAGATCTGAGCCGTTCGTGCACGCCTTTGATCTGGGACGTCCGTGTGCGCGGGAAAGGATCTGGGCTGTCTGATCGCGTACACGCGGATCGCCCACGTGGCCTCCCACGTTAGCTTCTTTGCCACGCAGCATGTTCTGGTTGGCTGGGGCTGCTAACTATGCTACTGACGTGGCTGCTGACGTAGCACAACTTTCCTAAATTGCGTTTTTACCTCCAGTTTCTAATTTTCTTTTCAAAAACACCTCCAGAATCCAAATTTTTACCCCTTTTTCCCAAAATCAATTTCAATTAAATCCCAAAAATAATTTTACCATATTTTATCATTATTTTTATTTTTATTTTTATTGAATTAAATTAAATTAAATTAAAACCTTATAAATTAAATATTGAATAATTAAACTAAAATTCTAATACAAATTAAAATTAATTAAAAAATAAAAATAATAAAATTTGGGTGTTACAATTCTCCCTCCTTAAAGAAATTTGGTCCCCTAAATTTGCCTCTTACTATTGGTCGAACAAATAGGGATATTGAGCTCTAAAATCTGATTCTAGCTACAAGGTAGCCTCCCTTGGCGTGTGGTTCTGCCACATGACCTTTACAAATGATATTTTCTGGTTGTGAAGTATCCTTTTCTTTCGGTCCGTGATACCGACTGGTACTTCTTCATAAGATAAGTCCTCTTGGAGTGGAAGCGGTTCATGAGCCAAGACATAAGAGGGGTCCGGGTTGTACTTACGTAGCATGGATACGTGGAACACATTGTGGACCTTGGAGAGCTCTGGAGGCAGTGCTAGTCTGTAGGCAGCAGTACCAATCCTGTCTAAGATTTTAAAAGGTCCAATAAATCGGGGGTTCAATTTTTCCCTCCTGCCGAACCTACTAATTCCTTTGAAAGGAGTTACCTTAAAGAACACTCGGTCGCTTTTCTCAAGCGCTAGGTCTTTCCTCTGGGTATCTGCATAGCTCTTTTGCCTACTCTGAGCTGTCTAAATGTTCTTTCTGATTTTAACTATTTTAGACGCGGTCTCCTCTACCAACTCCGGGTCGAACAATCTTCTATCGCCTATTTCTTCTCAACAAATCGGTGATCTGCATGGGCGCCCATATAACGCCTCATACGGAGCCATACCGATGCTCGCTTGGTAGCTGTTGTTATAAACAAACTCTATCAGGGATAGATGGTTGTCCCAATGGCCCCCGGAGTCAAGGACACATGTTCGGAGCATATCCTCAAGTGTACAAATTGTCCTTTCTGATTGTCCATCAGTCTGAGGATGGAAGACAGTACTGAGAGATAACTTTGTTCCCATGGCTTGCTGAAAGCTACTCCAAAACCGAGAAGTGAACCTGGGGTCCCTATCAGATACCACTGTCACTGGAACCCCATGCAATCTGTAAGTCGATCAACAATTACCCAGATGGCGTCATGTCCTGAACGTGCCTTGGGTAGTCCCGATACGAAGTCCATGGTGATGTGTTCCCACTTCCACTTTGGGATCGGTAAAGGCTGAAATAGCCCACCCGGGCGCTGATGCTCTGCCTTGACCTGCTGACATACCAAGCATTTGGATACAAAGTCGGCTATGTCTCTCTTCATCCTATTCTACCAAAACCGGGGTCACATGCTTTAGTATATTTTGGTGCTTCCGGGATGCATGACAAAATTCGAGCTGTGGGATTCTATCATGATGTCTCTCTTTAACTCACTGTCATTTAGAACACACACTCTGTCTTAGAACCAGAGTAACCCATCGACAGATACTCAAAATTCTGAGCTCCCTCCCTGTTCTGTATCAATTTTGCAGGCTACTAGGGCGGGATCGACTGACTGGGCTTCTCTTATTCTCTGGATTAACTCGGTTTGGACTGTCAGGCAGCCCAAACATGTGATTCTCTTCAGATCCTAAAGTCGAACCTGTTGTGTGGCCCCAATTTGTCTGCATTCTGAAACCATCAAATGGGCTAAGATACCTACACTTTTCCTGCTGAGAGCATCTGCTACCATGTTGCCCTTACCTGGATGGTATAAGATACCACAATCATAGTCTTTAAAGAGTTCCATCCACCTTCTCTGACGCATGTTGAGATCCTTTTGGGTAAATATATGTTTCAAACTCTTATGATCAGTATAGATCTGAAAGGTCTCTCCGTATAAGTAGTGGCGCCAGG
>NW_019013183.1:1744-12891 GCF_000150535.2 Carica papaya | reverse complement strand
GTGCTGGTATGATCGCACATGTTTAATTTGCGCTGCAATACATACACTCCTTCTCCTTTCTTCCCCCTCCCGTCATATGTTTCCTTGTGCGTGCGCACTGCACCTCTCGTTCTCGTTCAAATATCAAGTAAAATGTCACGGCGCCGTGACTCACATTTGCGAATAAATCTGCGGACCATAATTAAAGTCGTGCGTAACGTCGAACGGCACATCTGAAAATAAAGAAAATGGGTGCAACACGAGAACTTCCCAGGAGGTAACCCATCATTGTACTACTTTCGCCAAAGCACACATAACTGCGGTGTTCTGATGGGATCCGGTGCATTAGTGCTGGTGTGACCGCACCTGTTTAATTTCGTGCTGAAAATACATACACTCCTTCTTCCCTCCCCCCCTCTCATCATTTGTTTCCTTGTGCGTTCACACTGTACCTCTCCTTCTCGTTCGAATATGGATTAAATTGCCCCTGATTCTTGACTCACATTTGCGTATAAACTAGCGGACCATAGTTCCAGTCGAGCGTAACGTCGAACGACCCATCTGAACAAAAATTGTTGCGATACGAGGACTTCCCAATAGGTCACCCTTTCGAGTACTACTCTCGCCCAAGCACACTGGACTGCAGAGTTCTGATGGGATCCGGTGCATTAGTGCTGGTATGATGCCACTTGTTTAATTTTGCGCTTCAAATACATACACTCCTTCTCTTTTCTTCCTCCTCCCGTCATTTTGTTTCCTTGTGCGTGCGAACTGCACCTCTTGTACTCGTTCTAATATCAAGTAAAATGCCACGGTGCCGTGACTCACATTTGCGAATAAACCTGCGGACCATAAATCAAGTCGCGCGTAACGTCGAAAGAATCATCTGCAAAAAGATGGGTGCACCACGAGGACCTCCCAAGAAAATGGGTGAAATATAAGGACTTCGCAGGAGGTAACCCATGCTAGTACTACTCTCGCCCAAGCACCCTTACCTACGGAGTTCTGATAGAATCCGTTGCATTAGTGCTGGTAAGATCGCACCTGTTTCATTTCTTGCTGAAAATACATACACTCATTCTCCTTCCTTCCCCCTCCCATCAATTGTTCCTTGTGCGTTCACACTGCACCTCTCCTTCTCGTTCTAATATCGATTAAAATGCCCCTGCTTCTTGACTCACATTTGCGTATAAACCAGCGGACCCTAGTTCCAGTCGCGCGTAACGTCGAACGACCTGTCGGAAAAAAAATTGGTGCGACACGAGGACTTCCCAGGAGATCACCAATCCGAGTACTACTCTCGTCAAAGCACACTTAACTGCGGAGTTCTGATGGGATCCGGTGCATTAGTGCTGGTATGATCGCACCCGTTTAATTCCGCACTGCAAATACATAAACTCCTTCTCCTTTCTTCCCCCTCCCGTCATTTGTTTCCTTGTGCGTGCGCACTGCACATCCCGTGCTCCTTCAAATATAAAGTAAAATGCTAGGGTGCCGTGACTCACATTTGCGAATAAACATGAGGACCATAATTCAAGTCGCGCGTATCGTCGAAAGAATCATCTGCAAAAAAATGGGTGGAACACGAGGACTTCCTAAGAAAATGGGTGAAATATAAGGACTTCGCATGAGGTCACCCATCCTAGTGCTACTCTCGCCCAAGCACCCTTAACTTGCGGAGTTCTGATAGAATCCATTGCATTGGTGCTGGTATGATTGCTCATGTTTCATTCTGCGCTGCAAATACATACACGTTTTCTCCCTCCATCCCCCCTCCCGTCATTTGTTTCCTTCTGCGTGCACTCTGCATCTCTCCTTCTCGTTCTAATATCGATTAAAATGCCCCTGCTTCTTGACTCACATTTGCGTATAAACCAATGGACCCTAGTTCCAGTCGCGCGTAAAGTCGAACGACCCGTCTGAAAAAAAAATTAGTGCGACACGAGGACTTCCCAAGAGGTCACCCATCCAAGTACTACTCTCGCCCATGCACACTTGACTACGGAGTTCTGATGGGATCCGGTGCATTAGTGCTGGTATGATCGCACCTGTTTAATTTTGCGCTGCAAATACATAAACTCCTTCTCCTTTCTTGCCCCTCCCGTCATTTGTTTCCTTGTGCGTGCACACTGCACCTCTCGTTCTCGTTCAAATATCAAGTAAAATGCCACGACACCGTGACTCACATTTGCGAATAAATCTCCGGACCATAATAAAAGTAGCGCGTAACGTCGTACGACACATCTGAAAAAAAGAAAATGGGTGCAACACGAGAACTTCCCACGAGGTAACCCATCATTGTACTACTTTCGCCAAAGAACACTTAACTGCGGAGTTCTGATGGGATCCGGTGCATTTGTGCTGGTATGATCGCACCCGTTTAATTTTGCGCTTCAAATACATAAACTCATTCCCCTTTCTTCCCCCTCCCGTCATTTGTTTCCTTGTGCGTGCGCACTGCACCTCCTGTTCTCGTTCTAATATCAAGTAAAATGCCACGGCGCCGTGACTCACATTTGCGAATAAACTTGCGGACCATAAATCAAGTCGCGCGTAACGTCGAAAGAATCATCTGCAAAAAGATGGGTGCACCACGAGGACCTCCCAAGAAAATGGGTGAAATATAAGGACTTCGCAGGAGGTAACCCATGCTAGTACTACTCTCGCCCAAGCACCCTTACCTACGGAGTTCTGATAGAATCCGTTGCATTAGTGCTGGTAAGATCGCACCTGTTTCATTTCTTGCTGAAAATACATACACTCATTCTCCTTCCTTCCCCCTCCCATCAATTGTTCCTTGTGCGTTCACACTGCACCTCTCCTTCTCGTTCTAATATCGATTAAAATGCCCCTCCTTCTTGACTCACATTTGCGTATAAACCAGCGGACCCTAGTTCCAGTCGCGCGTAACGTCGAACGACCTGTCTGAAAAAAAAATTGGTGCGACACGAGGACTTCCCAGGAGATCACCAATCCGAGTACTACTCTCGCCAAAGCACACTTAACTGCGGAGTTCTGATGGGATCCGGTGCATTAGTGCTGGTATGATCGCACCCGTTTAATTCCACACTGCAAATACATAAACTCCTTCTCCTTTCTTCCCCCTCCCGTCATTTGTTTCCTTGTGCGTGCGCACTGCACATCCCGTGCTCCTTCAAATATAAAGTAAAATGTTAGGGTGCCGTGACTCACATTTGCGAATAAACATGAGGACCATAATTCAAGTCGCGCGTATCGTCGAAAGAATCATCTGCAAAAAAATGGGTGGAACACAAGGACTTCCTAAGAAAATGGGTGAAATATAAGGACTTCGCATGAGGTCACCCATCCTAGTGCTACTCTCGCCCAAGCACCCTTAACTTGCGGAGTTCTGATAGAATCCGTTGCATTGGTGCTGGTATGATTGCTCATGTTTCATTCTGCGCTGCAAATACATACACGTTTTCTCCCTCCATCCCCCCTCCCGTCATTTGTTTCCTTCTGCGTGCACTCTGCATCTCTCCTTCTTGTTCTAATATCGATTAAAATGCCCCTGCTTCTTGACTCACATTTGCGTATAAACCAGTGGACCCTAGTTCCAGTCGCGCGTAACGTCGAACGACCCGTCTGAAAAAAAAATTAGTGCGACACGAGGACTTCCCAAGAGGTCACCCATCCGAGTACTACTCTCGCCCATGCACACTTGACTACGGAGTTCTGATGGGATCCGGTGCATTAGTGCTGGTATGATCGCACCTGTTTAATTTTGCGCTGCAAATACATAAACTCCTTCTCCTTTCTTGCCCCTCCCGTCATTTGTTTCCTTGTGCGTGCACACTGCACCTCTCGTTCTCGTTCAAATATCAAGTAAAATGCCACGACACCGTGACTCACATTTGCGAATAAATCTCCGGACCATAATAAAAGTAGCGCGTAACGTCGTACGACACATCTGAAAAAAAGAAAATGGGTGCAACACGAGAACTTCCCACGAGGTAACCCATCATTGTACTACTTTCGCCAAAGAACACTTAACTGCGGAGTTCTGATGGGATCCGGTGCATTTGTGCTGGTATGATCGCACCCGTTTAATTTTGCGCTTCAAATACATAAACTCATTCCCCTTTCTTCCCCCTCCCGTCATTTGTTTCCTTGTGCGTGCGCACTGCACCTCCTGTTCTCGTTCTAATATCAAGTAAAATGCCACGGCGCCGTGACTCACATTTGCGAATAAACCTTAGGACCATAATTCAAGTCGCGCGTAACGTCGAAAGAATTATCTGCAAAAAAATGGGTGCAACACGAGGGCTTCACAAGAAAATGGGTGAAATATAAGGACTTCGCAGGAGGTAACCCATGCTAGCACTACTATCGCCCAAGCACCCTTACCTATGGAGTTCTGATAGAATCCGTTGTATTAGTGCTGGTATGATCCCTCATGTTTCATTCTGCACTGCAAATACATACACTCTTTCTCCTTTCTTCCCCCTCCCGTCATTTGTTTCCTTGTGCGTGCACTCTGCATATCTCTTTCTCGTTCTAATATCAAGTAAAATGTCACGGCGCCGTGGCTCACATTTGCGAATAAATCTGCGGACCGTAATTAAAGTCGCGCGCTACGTTGAGCGGCACATCTGAAAAAAAGAAAAAGGGTGCAACACGAGAACTTCCCATGAGGTAACCCATCATTGTACTACTCTCGCCCAAGCACACTTAACTACGGAGTTCTAATGGGATCTGGAGCTTTAGTGCTGGTATGATCAGACCTGTTTAATTTCATGCTGCAAATACATACACTCCTTCTCCTTTTTTCCCCCTCCCGTCATTTGTTTCCTTGTGCGTTCACACTTCACCTCTCATTCTCGTTCTAATATCGATTAAAATGCCCCTGCTTCTTGACTCACATTTGCGTATAAACCAGCGGACCCTAGTTCCAGACGTGCGTAACATCGAACGACCCGTCTGAAAAAAAATTGGTGCGACACGAGGACTTCCCAGGAGGTCAACCATCCGAGTACTAATCTCGCCAAGCACACTTAACTACGGAGTTCTGAAGGGATCCGGGGCTTTAGTGCTGGTATGATCCCTCCAGTTTAGTTTCGCGCTGCAAATACATACACTCCTTCTCTTTTCTTCCCCCTCCCGTCATTTGTTTCTTTGTGCGTGCACTCTGCATCTCTCTTTCTCATTCTAATATCGATTAAAATGCCCCTTCTTCTTGACTCACATTTGCGTATAAACCAGTGGACCCTAGTTCCAGTCGCGCGTAACGTCGAACGACCCGTCTGAAAAAAAATTGGTGCGACACGAGGACTTCCCAAGAGGTCTCTAATCCGAGTACTACTCTCGCCCAAGCACACTTAACTGCGGAGTTCTGATGGGATCCGGTGCATTAGTGATGGTATGATCGCACCTGTTTAATTTCGCGCTGCAAATACATAAACTCCTTCTCCTTTCTTCCCCCTCCCGTCATTTGTTTCCTTGTGCGTGCGCACTGCACCTCTCGTTCTCGTTCAAATATCAAGTAAAATGCCACGGCGCCGTGACTCACATTTGCGAATCAATCTGCGGACCATAATTAAAGTCGCGCGTAACGTAGAACGACACATCTGAAAAAAAGAAAATGGTTGCAACACGAGAACTTCCCATGAGGTAACCCATCATTGTACTACTTTCGCCAAACCACACTTAACTGCGGAGTTCTGATGGCATCCGGTGCATTTGTGCTGGTGTGACCGCACCTGTTTAATTTCGTGCTGAAAATACATACACTCCTTCTTCCCTCTCCCCTCCCATCATTTGTTTCCTTGTGCATTCACACTGCACATCTCCTTCTCGTTCTAATATCGATTAAAATGCCCTTGATTCTTGACTCACATTTGCGTATAAACCAGCGGACCATAGTTCCAGTAGCGCGTAACGTCGAACGACATATCCGAAAAAAAATTGTTGCGATACGAGGACTTCCCAAGAGGTCACGCATCCGAGTACTACTCTCGCCCAAGCACACTAAACTGCAAAGTTCTGATGGGATCGAGTGCATTAGTGCTGGTATGATGCCACTTGTTTAATTTTGCGCTTCAAATACATACACTCCTTCTCTTTTCTTCATCCTCCCGTCATTTGTTTCCTTTTGCGTGCGCACTGCACCTCCCGTTCTCGTTCTAATATCAAGTAAAATGCCACGGTGCCGTGACTCACATTTGCGAATAAACATGCGGACCATAAATCAATTCGCGCGTAACGTCGAAAGAATCATCTGCAAAAAGATGGGTGCAACACGAGGACCTCCCAAGAAAATGGGTGAAATATAAGGACTTCGCAGGAGGTCACCCATCCGAGTACTTTTCTCGCCCAAGCACCCTTAACTGCGGAGTTCTGATAGAATCGTTGCATTAGTGCTGGTATGATCCCTCATGTATCATTCTGCACTGCAAATACATACACTCTGTCTCCTTCCATGCCCCCTCCCGTCATTTGTTTCCTTGTGCGTGCACTCTGCATCTCTGTTTCTCGTTCTAATATCAAGTAATATGCCCCGGCACCGTGACTCACCTTTGCAAATGAACCAGCGGTTTATAATTCCATTCGCGCGTAACGTCGAACAACCCATCCGAAAATATATTGATGCAACACGAGGGCTTCCCAGGTGGTCACCCATCCGAGTACTACTCTCGCCCAAGCACACTTAACTGCGGAGTTCTGATGGGATCCGGAGCTTTATTGCTGGTATGATCGCACCTGTTTAATTTTACGCTTCAAATACATACACTCCTTCTCCTTTCTTCCCCCTCCCGTCATTTGTTTCCTTGTGCGTTCACACTTCACCTCTTATTCTCGTTTTAATATCGATTAAAATGCCCCTGCTTCTTGACTCACATTTGCGTATAAACCAGCGGACCCTAGTTCCAGAGACGCGAAACGTCGAACGACCCGTCTGAAAAAAAATTGGTGCGACACGAGGATTTCACAAGAAAATGGGTGAAATATAAGGATTTCGCAGGAGGTAACCCATGCTAGTACTACTCTCGCCCAAGCACCCTCACTTACGGAGTTCTGATAGAATCCGTTGCATTAGTGATGTGTATGATTGCACCTGTTTCATTTCGTGCTAAAAATACATACACTCATTCTCCTTCCCTCCCCCACCCATCAATGGTTTCCTTGTGCGTTCACACTGCACCTCTCATTCTCGTTCTAATATCGATTAAAATGCCCTGCTTTTTGACTCACATTTGCGTATAAACAAGCGGACCCTAGTTCCAGTCGCGCGTAACGTCGAACGACCCGTCTGAAAAAAAATTTTTGCGACACGAGGACTTCCCAGGAGGTCACCCATCCGAGTACTAATCTCGCCCAAGCACACTTAACTGCGGAGTTCTGATGGGATCTGGTGCATTAATGCTGGTATGATCGCATCCATTTAATTACGCACTGCAAATATATAAACTCCTTCTTCTTTCTTCCCCCTCCCGTCATTTGTTTCCTTGTGCGTGCGCACTGCACCTCTCGTGCTCGTTCTAATATCAAGTAAAATGCTACGGTGCCGTGACTCGCATTTGCGAATAAACCTGAGGACCATAATTCAAGTCGCGCGTATCGTCGAAAGAATCATCTGCAAAAAAATGGGTGCAACACGAGGACTTCCTAACAAAATGGGTGAAATATAAGGACTTCGCAGGAGGTCACCCATCCTAGTGCTACTCTCGCCCAAGCACCCTTAACTTGCTGAGTTCTGATAGAATCCGTTGCATTGGTGCTGGTATGATTGCTCATGTTTCATACTGCACCTCTCCTTCTCGTTCTAATATCGATTAAAATGCCCCTGCTTCTTGGCTCACATTTGCGTATAAACCAGCGGACCCTAGTTCCAGTCCCGCGTAACGTTGAACGACCCGTCTGAAAAAAAATTGGTGCGACATGAGGACTTCCCAGGAGGTCACCCATCCGAGTACTACTCTCGCCCAAGCACACTTAACTGCGGAGTTCTGATGGGATCCGGTGCATTAGTGCTGGTATTATCGCACCCATTTAATTTTGCGCTGTAAATACATAAACTCTTTCTCCTTTCTTCCCCCTCCCTTCATTTGTTTAATTGTGCGTGCCCACTGCACCTCCTGTGCTCGTTTTTAATATCAAGTAAAATGCTACGGCGCCGTGACTCACATTTGTGAATAAACCTGAGGACCATAATTCAAGTCGCGAGTAACGTCGAAAGAATCATCTGCAAAAAAATGGGTGCAAAACGAGGACTTCACAAGAAAATGGGTGAAATATAAGGACTTCGCAGGAGGTAACCCATGCTAGTACTACTCTCGCCCAAGCACCCTTACCTACGGAGTTCTGATAGAATCCGTTGCATTAGTGCTCGTATGATCGCACTTGTTTCATTTCGTGCTGAAAATACATACTCTCCTTCTCCTTCCCTCCCCCTCCCATCATTTGTTTCCTTGTGCGTTCACACTGCACCTCTCCTTCTCGTTCTAATATCGATTAAAATACCCCTGATTCTTGACTCACATTTGTGTATAAACCAGCGGACCATAGTTCCAGTCGCGAGTAACATCGAACGACCGTCTGAAAAAAAATTTGTGCGACACGAGGACTTCCCATGAGGTCACCCATCCGAGTACTACTCTCGCCCAAGCACACTTAACTGCAGAGTTCTGATGGGATCCGGTGCATTAGTGCTGGTATGATCGCACCCGTTTAATTTCGCGCTGCAAATACATAAACTCCTTCTCCTTTCTTCCTCATCCCGTCATTTGTTTCCTTGTGCGTGCGCACTGCACCTCCCGTGCTCGTTCTAATATCAAGTAAAATACTACGGTGCCGTGACTCACATTTGCGAATAAACCTGAGGACCATAATTCAAGTCGCGCGTATCGTCGAAAGAATCATCTACAAAAAAATGGGTGCAACACGAGGACTTCCTAAGAAAATGGGTGAAATATAAAGACTTCGCAGGAGGTCACCCATCCGAGTACTTTTCTCGCCCAAGCACCCTTAACTGCGGAGTTCTGATAGAATCCGTTGCATTAGTGCTGGTATGATCCCTCATGTTTCATTCTGCGTTGCAAATACACACACTCTTTCTCCTCCCATCCCCCCTCCCGTCATTTGTTTCCTTGTGCGTGCACTCTGCATCTCTTTTTCTCATTCTAATATCAAGTAATATGCCCCGGCACCGTGACTCACCTTTGCAAATGAACCAGCGGTTTATAATTCCATTCGCGCGTAACGTCGAACAACCCATCTGAAAAAAAATAGGTGCAACACGAGGGCTTCCCAAGTCGTCACACATCTGAGTACTGTGCTCGCCCAAGCACACTTAACTGCGGAGTTCTGATGGGAACCGGTGCATTAGTGCTGGTATGATCGCACCCGTATAATTCAGCGCTGCAAATACATAAACTCCTTCTCCTTTCTTCCCCCTCCCGTCATTTGTTTCCTTGTGCGTGCGCACTGCACCTCCCGTGCTCGTTCTAATATCAAGCAAAATGCTACGGTGCCGTGACTCACATTTAGGAATAAACCTGAGGACCATAATTCAAGTCGCGCGTATCGTCGAAAGAATCATCTGCAAAAAAATGGGTGCAACACGAGGACTTCCTAAGAAAATGGGTTAAATATAAGGACTTCGTAGGAGGTCACCCATGCTATTGCTACTCTCGCCCAAGCACCCTTAACTTGCGGAGTTCTGATAGAATCCGTTGCATTGGTGCTGGTATGATGGCTCATGTTTCATTCTGCGCTGCAAATACATACACTTTTTCTCCCTCCATCCCCCCTCCCGTCATTTGTTTCCTTGTGCGTGCACTCTGCATCTCTCCTTCTCGTTCTAATATCGATTAAAATGCCCATGCTTCTTGACTCACATTTGCGTATAAACCAGTGGACCCTAGTTCCAGTCGCGCGTAACGTCGAACAACCCGTCTGAAAAAAAAATTAGTGCGACACGAGGACTTCCCAGGAGGTCACCCATCCGAGTACTACTCTCGCCAAAACACACTTAACTGCGGAGTTCTGATAGGATCCGGTGCATTAGTGCTGGTATGATCGCAACTGTTTAATTTCGCGCTGCAAATACATAAACTCCTTCTCCTTTCTTCCCCCTCCCGTCATTTCTTTCCTTGTGTGGTCGCACTGCACCTCTCGTTCTCGTTCAAATATCAAGTAAAATACCACGGTGCCGTGACTCACATTTGCGAATAAATCTGCGGACCATAATTAAAGTCGCGCGTAACGTCGAACGGCACATCTGTAAAAAAGAAAATGGGTGCAACACGAGGGCTTCCCAGGTGGTCAACCATCCGAGTACTACCCTCGCCCAAGCACACTTAACTGCAGAGTTTTGATGGGATTCGGAGCTTTAGTGCTGGTATGATCGCACCTGTTTAATTTCGCGCTGCAAATACATACACTCCTTCTCCTTTCTTCCCACTCCCGTCATTTGTTTCCTTGTGCGTTCACACTTCACCTCTCATTCTCGTTCTAATATCGATTAAAATGCCCCTGCTTCTTGACTCACATTTGCGTATAAACCAGCGGACCCTAGTTCCAGACGCGCGTAACGTCGAACGACCCGTCTGAAAAAAAATTGGTGCGACACGAGGACTTCACAAGAAAATGGGTGAAAAATAATGACTTCGCAGGAGGTAACCCATGCTAGTACTACTCTCGCCTAAGCACCCTTACCTACGGAGTTCTGATAGAATCCGTTGCATTAGTGCTGGTATGATCGCACCTGTTTCATTTCGCGCTACAAATACATACACTCCTTCTCCTTCCCTCCCCCTCCCGTCATTTGTTTCCTTGTGCGTGCGCACTGCACCTCTCGTTCTCGTTCAAATATCAAGTAAAATGTCACGGCGCCGTGGCTCACATTTGCGAATAAATCTGCGGACCGTAATTAAAGTCGCGCGTAACGTTGAGCGGCACATCTGAAAAAAAGAAAAAGGGTGCAACACGAGAACTTCCCATGAGGTAACCCATCATTGTACTACTTTCGCCAAAGCACACTTAACTGCGGAGTTCTGATGGGATCCGGTGCATTAGTGCTGGTATGATCGCACCCGTATAATTCAGCGCTGCAAATACATAAACTCCTTCTCCTTTTTTCCCCCTCCCATCATTTATTTCCTTGTGCGTGCGCACTGCACCTCCCGTGCTCGTTCTAATATCAAGTA
>NW_019013182.1:0-11369 GCF_000150535.2 Carica papaya | reverse complement strand
TATGTAGGAAGAGGAAATTAGAGAGGATGCAGGATGAACTATTAACTGGGTAAATGGGTACTGGTTGGATGCAGTTGCGGAGCTATTTGGTAGTCAGTAGTTCTGTGGTGAATATTACTCCCTTGATGTTGTACTGGGTTTTGCAGTGGGTGTAGAATCAACTCTACTTGAGAGAAACTGTGAGGAGTCTTGGGGAAAAATGGGGAGTTTATTTACATCAATTCCAATTTGTTGGTTTAAGTTTTAAATTGATTTTACCGGGATGTATAGCTCATTCTTTTATTATATCATAGAAACAGTTAAGCAGGAATAAAGTCAAGAGCAGCCGGAGCCTGGCCAGGAGTCGAAATGTGTGCGGAACTACCATTGGTCTTCGATGGGTTGATAATTAGTAATCCCTTTTTTCAGTTGCTATGTTTACAGGCATACTAGAATTAGGTACTGATATGGAGGATCTTATTGTAGTTAAGGGAACAATATGGGTTGTTATGCATATTCTTGGATGGGATAGAAGGATGTATATCGATGAGATTATAGATGAATAAAAAATAGATATGTGATGTTTTATTTTTTTTTAAATGAGCGGGTTGTAATTAGGAACTCTATTTGATGTTGGGATGATTGCCATTAATATGAGATAAATGAAAGAATACTTTTGAAATGTAGGATGAATGAAAAAGATAATGAATTTTGAATAACTAAAAAAAAAGAAAAAGAGAGGGTAGGATAAAGATAAATAGGTAGGGCGTCAAACAGACTTTTTTGGGGATAGAGGGACTTGAACCCTCACGACTTTTTTAAGTCGACGGATTTTCATCTTACTATAAATTTCATTGTTGTCGCTCTTGACATGTAGAATGGGACTCTATCTTTATTTTCGTCCGATTAATCAGTTCTTGAAAAGATCTATCAAACTATGGAGTGAATGGTTTGATCAATGAATATTCGATTTTTTCTTCAACTTTGAATTGATTCACAACAAAACAATTCTTTTTTTTTTCATATAAAAAAAAAAAAAAAATCCATATTCGGGTCACCATTTTTGAGTTGGATAAAAATGTGGGTTGTTACACTTTCCGTTTCTCATTTTTCTCGATTTTTTGACTGTCGTCTTCTTCATTTTTTTAGTGCAGGTTAGCCGAAGAGAAACCCCGATCGCAAGAAAGGAACGGCGGAGCCGCCATACTGGGAAACTCCTCTGCCGGTAGAGTCTCGGTTTTTCCCTTTTCCGGCCGACAGAGGCCCCATAATCCTGTTTTTTGCAGGTTTTCATGCAAAATCGGCCAAAACCAGCAAAAAATGGCCAGACTGAGAGGAAGTACAGCCGTAGGCAGTGGAGCTGGCACTAGAGCATGGCGTCGACACTGTGGTGGAACCCTAAACTGGACAGAAAAATTTAAAAATGTTTATTTTAACTTTTTTGGGGTATTTTGGAATACGTAACGCTTGTTTTTTATTTTCGTAGAAAAAATTTAGAAAATTCGAGAATCGTCAAAAGGCGCAGGAAAAAAGACAGTATTTCGAATACCGATCTGGAGTAAGAATCATTCATCCTTTTTTTTTTCATTATGGTAAATTAAAATTTAACAACTAATAATAATGTAATTTGCAAAAAATTAGAAAGTCTTAAAATTAATTATACGTTTCAAGTGGAGACGGAACCCGTCAATGTATAATTGCCCCAATCTTATTGTTTATTTTCTCTTATGCTACTTAGAATGCTTATTGTTGTATCATATGTGTTACTAATATTATATTTAAGAAAAAACACAATTAAATTTTGCTTAGACTATTTTATCACTAAACTTTCAATCTATCTTTGGTACTATTTTTATATTAAAAAACACACTTAGATTAAGATTTTGAAATGAATGGAAATTAATACTAAACTAAATTTGCCTTATAAATAAAATTTTATCAATTTTTAAAAATTTTCTTTCCAAACATAAGATTAGATTCCCCATAATAAAAAAAATACAATGGATTAGTTATAATTGAATATCTACTCTATACACGTCTAAATTAATTAAAGTAGAGCACATTATTCATTATATTAAATAAATTAAAATAAATATTTTTTAAATAAGATCATCCATGTATAATTAAGTAAGAAAATTTAGTGATGTTTTTAAAAAAAGGAAGTGCAAATTTTGTTTATTCATATACATATATGCACATATAGTATATTGTGTGATTCACATGATAATATCATATTATATAGGGCGATGGATGCTTATCCTACTATGAAGAGACTTTCTTTACCTTCTCTTGACATCACCATCATCTATCATGCGGCTTCAATCCAACTCTCCCTTGTCACAATGTTAAAACAATTGCCTTTTAAACTATATCTTCTATCATGGCCATGAAAAAGAAATTGTTTTCTATTTGCTTGCTTAAGTTTTGATGGATGAGCATGTTTTTTTTTTATTTTTTTATTTTATGAAAGATAGAGTATAAGATTAAGTTAGGTATAAGTTTTTTACTTCATTATAAATACGAACTCTTAGGTAAGCTGTAATGGTCATGGAAATTCAAAAGTAAATATATATAATAATCTGGGTGCAGAAGCGAAATAAAAAATTAAAATTAATATCCCTTACACAATAACTTAAAAGTACTAAATAATATCACGAAATAAGTTATCTAAAAGAAGTACGAGAAATTGAAAAAATTAAGAAAACTATAAAATATCTAGCATTTACTCGTCGTCTTTTTGTGGATCGGGCTCGAGAACCAGGTCCTCCTGATCTAAAATGGTTAAATAAGGAATGAGGTATACTAGTTTAGTAAGAACATCACACATCATTACCGTCACAGAAGCAAATGTTGGTAGAAAACTGAAAACAACCAATGGAGCACAAATTTTAAACAAATTCATTTATCAATAATTAAACCATTTATCGTTCACTTACCGCAGTGAGATTTATAAAAACAAACTATGGAAACAATAACATTATAAATATCATAAATTCATATATAATCTGTAACATAGCACATATACTTTTATACTCAAATCATCAAACAATAATTGCCATTTTTTATCAACCTACTAGTATCCATGGGGATCCATAGGGGTTCCCGCTACACATGAACCATTCCCCTTAACAATCTTAATTTCAGGGCCGTCCCCATACCCCATCCAGTATGAACGCCAAAATAATAAACCTCAATACCCCGTCTGTTATGAGGGTGAAGCGGGCCGTCTCCATACCCCGTCCAGTATGAGCGCCAAATGACCAAGTCTGCATACCCCGTCCGGTATGAGACAACGTTCACGGTAGGGTTCCCTATGAACCCAGTCTGTCCACTATCTCCCAGAATATCTAGTGAGGCTGTTATCATATCCATTTATCAAATCACATCTCATTCCTATTTGTCCTTAGTCTCCGTTACCAACTCAAACATAAATACATAAATAAGTAACGTGCATCCAACAAAGCAGGCATATCATAGATTCCCAAAATCAAACAGTAGTGAAGCAAACAGTGATTCATGCATTTGAAACCATATAATAGATAAACCAGATACCATAATGCATTTAAACTGTAAAATAAATCAAGTAGGAATCGACAGAGAATAATGTTCGGTTCGGGCTCTATTAGCAATCTTAATTAATTATGCATATCTATTTAATTTGTATAAAATACAATATTATTATTTATTCAAACTTCAATTTCATGATAGGAAATAGGGTGAGAGGTCCTTACTTGATTGGCGTCGAAAACTAGATTTTTACTACACTTACGGGCGGTCCTCAAGTTCCCTAAATTTTTTCTCGAAAACTGAAACGCACTTACGGTACCTACACATGTCCCAAATAACCCAAAATATCATACCCATGGCCTACTTGGTTAATTTCAAAATTCCGGCATGGTGGCTCCGCCGTGCTCCGACGAGAGCGGCGGCGATCCGCCTCGGGTTGGCTGTTTTCGACCGAATTCAGCCAAACTTGCATCGGTTCCTGTGAGAAAATACACTTAAGGCCCTCGGTGGGCCGAAAGAACACAAAAAATCGAAACTTACCGGCGGTGGGGCTCTCTGGTGCGGCGGCTCCTCCAGCTCACGTCGCGGTTGGTGTTTTGCTCCGGTCAACCTGTAGAGGAGGAAACAGTGATCACAACGGTGGAAAAATCACATCGAACAGGAATCAGAAAATGTCTCATCGGAGGCAAAAATTGAGACACCCAGCGACAGCCGCGCTGGGCTTCAGCGATATTTTTCGGCCAATTGGCCAGTGCTTTCGCTCTGATTTGGCCATAGGTGGGTTTAGAATCAAATTCTGAGCAAGTGATAGAATTTTTACCTCGTTTGGCGGCCGAAAATTGCTCCGGTACGGCGGCGGGTGGCGGCGGTCGGCTCCTTGATGGCTGGGCTGTCTTCTCCGGTGAGGGGCTCTAGCGGCTAGGGTTAGGGTTTAGGTGTAGATGAGGTTATGTATACCCATCCGCTTTTGATATGAGCCGTCCATCGTTTTTAATCTGGACCATCCATCGCAATTCAATCTGGGTCGTCCGTGCGAGATTCAATCTGAACCGTCCGTGCTCGATGCAATCTGGGCTGTCCGTGCAAGTTTTAGATCTGGGTCGTTCGTGCGTGCGGGAACGGATCTCAGCCGTTAGATCGCGCGCACGCGGATCGCCCACGTGGCTCCCTCCTGCATGGCCTCCCGCGTCAGCGTCTCTACCACCTAGCATGTCCTGGTTGGCCAGAGCTGCTGACCGGGTAGCTGACGTAGCACAACTTTTTTAAATTATGTTTTGACTCCCAATTTCTGATTTTTCTTTTAAAAATATCCCCCAAACCCAAATTTTCATCCATTTTTTCCAAAATTATTTTTAATTAAATCCATAAATAATTTTTACCCCTTATTATTATTATTATTATCATTATTTTCATTAAAATAAATTAAACTAAATTAAATTCAATATAAAATTACATAAATAATAATTATATTCATATAACAATAACAATAATAAAAAAATAAAAAAAAGGGTTGGGTGTTACAACTCTCCCTCCCTTAAAGAAATTTGGTCCCTCAAATTTGTCTCTTACTCTTGATCGAACAACTGGGGGTACTGGGCTCTAAAGTATGATTATAGCTCTCATGTAGCCTCTGTTGATGTGTGATTCTGCCATACGACCTTTACAAATGATATTTTTCGGTTACAGAGTAATCTACTCTTTCGATCCGTAATGCCGACTGATACTTCCTCGTAGGATAAGTCCTTTTGGAGTGGGATAGATTCGTGAGCCAAGACGTGAGAGGGGTCCGGGTTTTACTTGCGCAGCATGGACACATGAAACACATTGTGGACCTTGAAAAGCTTTGGAGGTAGTGCTAGTCTGTAGGCGGCGGTACCAATCCTGTCTAAGACTTCAAATGGTTCAATTGGACCTTGGAAAGCTTTGGAGGTAGTGCTAGTTTGTAGGCGGCGGTACCAATCCTGTCTAAGACTTCAAATGGTTCAATAAATTGGAGGTTTAGTTTTTCCCTCCTGTCAAACCTACTAATTCCCTTGAAAGTAGTACCTTAAGGAACACCCGGTCGCCTTTCTCAAACGCTAAATCTCTCCTCCGGGTGTTCGCATAACTCTTCTGTCTGCTTTGAGCCGTCTGAATATTCCTCCTGATCTTAACTATCTTAGATGTAGTTTCCTCTACCAGTTTCAGGCCGAACAATTTTCTATCGTTCACTTCTTCCAAACAAATCGGCGATCTGCATGGGCGCCCATATAACGCCTCATACGGAGCCATGCCAATGCTTGCTTGGTAGCTGTTGTTGTAGGCAAACTCTATCAGGGGCAGATGGTCGTCCCAATAGGCCCCAGAGTCAAGGACACAAACTCGAAGCATATCTTCAAGTGTACGGATTGTCTTTTCTGATTGTCCATCAGTTTGAGGGTAGAAGGCAGTACTGAGGGATAGCTTTGTTCCCATTGCTTGCTGAAAGCTATTCCAAAACCGAGAAGTGAACTTGGAGTCCATGTCGGACACCACTGTCACTGGGACTCCATACAATCTGACTATTTTCTGGATATATATTCTTGCCAACTTGTCCAAGGGATCGGTCATCCTGATGGCTAAAAAGTGGGAAGACTTAGTAAGCCGGTCAACAATTACCCAGATGGCGTCATGTCCTGAGCGTGCCTTAGGTAACCCTGTCATGAAGTCCATGGTGATATGTTCCCACTTCCGCTCTGGGATCGGTAAAGGCTGAAGTAACCCGCCTGGGCGCTGATGCTCTGCCTTGACCTGCTGACATACCAAGTATTTAGACATAAAGTCAGCTATGTCCCTTTTCATCCCATTCCACCAAAACTGGAGTCGCATGCTTTGGTATATTTTGGTGCTTCCGGGATGCATGACAAACTTTGAGCTATGGGCCTCTGTCATGATGTCTCTCTTTAACTCATTGTCACTTGGAACACACATCACGTTCTGAAATCGGAGTAATCCATCGGCGGAGACTCAGAATTCTGAGCTAACTCCCTGTTCTGCATTGTTCTTGAGGGCTACTAGGGCGGGATCAGCTAACTGAGCTTTTCTTACTCTCTGGATTAACTTAGGCTGGATGGTCAAATGGCCCAAACATGTGACTCTCCTCACGTCCTGAAGTTGAACCTATTGTGTAGCCCCAATTTGCCTGCATTTTGAGACCATCAAATGGGTTAAGATACCTTCACTTTTTCTGCTGAGTGCATCGGCTAACACGTTGCCCTTACCCAGATGGTACAAGATATCACAATCATAGTTCTTAAGAAGTTCTATCCACCTTCTCTGACACATGTTGAGATCTTTTTGAGTGAATATGTGTTTCAAACTCTTGTGATCAGTATAGATCTGAAAGGTCTCTCTATATAAATAATGGCGCCAAGTCTTCAAGGCATGTATGATTGCAGTAAGCTCTAAGTCATGGGTGGGATAATTTTTTTCATGACTCTTTAACTGTATGGACCCATAGGCTATGACTTTCCCATGCTGCATTAGAATACAACCCAGGCCTAGATATGAGGCATCACTGTAAACTGTATATCCCCCTGATCCACTCGGTAAGGCCAGCACAGGTGCAGTAGTCAGTCGCTTCTTTAGTTCTGAAAAATTTCTTTTACAGTCCCCATTCCACTCAAACTTGGCATTCTTCTTTGTGAGTCGGGTTAGGGGAGCCGCTAGACTAGAAAATCCTTCAACGAACCTGCGGTAATAGCCTGCCATTCCTAGAAAGCTACGAATTTCTTAAACTGATGTCAATTTCTTCCAGCCGAGCACCGCTTCAGCCTTTTCAAGATTCATTATACTCCATCCTTTGATATGATGTGTCCTAGGAAGGCAGTCTACTCAAGCCAGAATCAACACTTACTCAACTTTGCATACAACTTCTTTCTTCTGAGAACCTGCAAAACCTGGGCTAGATGGTGAGCATGTTTCTCTCTACTTTTTTAGTATACCAAGATGTCATCGATGAACACGATAAAAAATTGATCTAAGAATTGTCTGAAGACCCTATTTATCAGATCCATGAAGATGGCTGGGGCGTTGGTTAGCCCAAATGACATGATTAGGAACTCATAGTGTCTGTACCTGATTCGAAAAGCCGTCTTGGGGATGTCTTTTGTCCTTATTTTCACCTGATGATAGCCTGATCGCATGTTTATTTTGGAGAAGACCTGCGCACCCTGCAACTGATCGAAGAGGTAATCAATCCTGGAAAGGGGATACTTGTTCTTGAGTGTGACCCTGTTCAATCCTCTGTAATCAATACATAGTCTTAACGTTCCATCTCCCTTCTTGGCAAAAGTGACTCCAGCACCCAAAAAAGATACTATTTCTGATAAAATCACTGTCTTGCAATTCAGTGATCTATTTCCTCAGCTCCTCCATCTCAACGCGGCTCATGCAGTAAGGAGCAACCGAAATAAGCTGGGTGCCTGGCTGTAGATCTATGGTGAACTCAACTTCCCTGTCCACTGGCAATCCGGGTAGTTCATCTGGAAACACATCTGGAAAGTCTCGAACTACCAGAATCTTTTGAATATAATTCTCTTTCTTGGGTTTGCCTAGTTAGAGAAAATAGCAAGGTTAAGGTACTCGACAAATAAGAAAACTTGCCATCAAGGAATAAATACTAAATAATTTTAGTAATTTGTAAATGGCTCATCATTAGGAGGATTAAATACAACCTTCTTGTTAAAGCAATCTACGGTGGCGTGATACACCACTAGCCAATTCATCCCTAAAATTACATCAATATTCCCCGTGCCTAATTTATTAGATTTACACTCAGTTTCCTATTTGCTATCTCTACGGCACAAACCCTGTAGATAACTTCTCCCAATAGTGTTACACTCCCAGCAGTAGACACAAATAACATTGAATCAAATTTATCAGGTAATACATTAAATTTGGATGCAAAAATAGGTGAAACAAATGAATGCGATGCACTAGTGTCAAACAAAACATGAGCAAGATGGTTACAGATAGTGTGCATACCTGTACCGCGTCCGGGTCAACTTCGGCATCCTGCTTGGTGAGGTTGTAAGTCCTGCCCTGGATAGGAGGTCTTCCTTGATTCTGGTTCCTCAGGCACTTTCTCGCATAGTATTGGGCATTACCACATATGCGACATATGTTGTTGAGGCGGTAGCATAGTCGGTCCCCGTGATCCCTACCATAATGCTGACAGATCTTACCACGTCCTGCCACTGGAGCTTGAGGGGGAGCCTGGATCACCAGTCTGGGCCTCTTGTTCTGTTGGACAGACGCAGTAGGTGCTGGTCTGCAGGGTAGAGCTGAGGGTCTGTGATTCCCTGCTGACTGAGGGAGGGTGTGGAGGCTCCTCTCCACTAACTGTGCCTTGGCCAGAACGGCCGAGTAAGTCCTGAGCTCCAGTACAAATAAATGCTGCTTGATCTCTAGGCGGAGGCCCCACTAGAACCTCCTAGCCTTTCTGCCCTCATCCATTAATGTCTCAGGAGAGTATTGGCCCAACTCTAGGAACTTACAAACATATTCTGACACCGTCATGTTCCCCTAGACCAACTGGACAAACTCCATCTCCTTCAGATGTCGGATGTGCTCTGCGAGGTACTCTACATGAAAGGCTGCTAAGAACTGTTCCTAAGTAACTGGAACAAGCAGGGTGGTTTGCTTGATTTTCCACCAGTGGTCTGCTTCTCCCACCAGCATGTAGGTAGCAAGGGTGACCCTTTGCTCGGGAGTCACTCCTAGGGTCTTGAAGGCCTTCTCCGTCTCTGTCAACCAGTACTGGACATCTTCAAAAGAGGATTCCCCTGCAAAAGTAGATGAGTTCAGTCTCCTGTACCTCTCTACGTAGTCTGGGTCAATCATGGAAGGAGTTAGGTCCCGCGGAAGAGGGACTGGGCCATACTGAGGATAGACTGGGGGGCCCTGTGGTGGTACTTGCTGATATGGTGGGGGCGCTGGATTATACTATGGCGGTGGCACCGGGTGGTATTATAGAGGAGCAAGCTCGTACCGGGGTGGCTCGGGATCCTCTCACTGCAGTGGTGGCTCAACCTATGGCAGCGGGGGAGGGTCGGGTAGCTCCCTTATCTCTTCTCGACCCTGCTGGGCAGCAATGAGTCTCTCCAGCATCTCAAATATCTTGTCAACGTCTACCCGAAGCGAACCATCCCAAGCTACTCGGTTTAGTGGGGGTCTTCCTCTTCTCATCTCTTTGTACCTGCATTTCATAAGGAAGGGTTGAGTAATGATTCATTGGTTTGGTGTTTCTCTAAGTATCATTGTGTAAGGGACGAGTTCGAGGAACCTGACTCTGATACTAACTGTAATGGCCCCGAAAATTCAAAGAAAATACATATAATAATCTGAGTGTAGAAGCAAAATAAAAGATTAAGGTTAATATCCCTTATACAATAACTTAAAAGTACTAAACAATATCACGGAATAAGTTATCTAAAAGAAGTACGAGAAATGGAAAAAATTAAGAAAACTATAAAGTATCTAGCATTTACTCGCCGTCTTCTTGTGGATCGGGCTCGGGAACCAGGTTCTCCTGATCTGAAGTGGTTAAATAAGGAATGAGTTACACTAGTCTAGTAAAAAGATGTCACATTATTATCGTCACATAAGCAAATGTTAGTAGAAAACCGAAAACAATCAATGGAGCACAAATTTTAAACAAATTCATTTATCAATAATCAAACAATTTACCGTTCACTTATCGTAGTGAGATTTATAAAAACAACTTATGAAAACAATAACATTATAAATATCATGAATTCATATATAATCTGTAACATAGTACATATCATACTTTTATACTCAAATCATCAAACAACAATTGTCCTTTTTTATCAGCCTACTAGTATCAATGGGGATCCATAGGGGGTCCCCGCTACACGTGAACTATTTCCCTTAACAATCTTAATTCCAGGGTTGTCCCCATACCCCGTTCGGTATGAGCGCCAAAATAATAAATCTCAATACCCCGTCCGGTATGAGAGTAAAACGGGCAATCCCCATACCCCGTCCGGTATGAGCACCAAATGATCAAGTCTCCATATCCCGTCCGATATGAGACAACGTTCACAGTAGGGTTCCTTATGAACCTGGTCCGTCCACCATCTCCCAGGATATCTAGTGAGGCTGTTATCATATCCATTTATCAAATCACATCTCATTCCTATTTGTCCTTAGTCTCCGTTACCAACTCAAACATAAATACATAAACAAGTAACGTGCATCCAACAAAGCAAGCATATCTTAGATTTTCAAAATCAAACAATAGTGAAGTAAGTAGTGATTCATACATTTAAAATCATAGAATAGATAAACCAGATACCATAATGCATTTAAACTGTAAAATAAATCAAGCAGGAATCGATAGAGAATAATGTCTGGTTTGGACTCCATTAGCAATCTTAATTAATTATGCGTATCTATTTAATTTGTATAAAATACAGTATTATTATTTATTCAAACTTGAATTCATGATAGGAAATAGGGTGAGGGGTCCTTACTTGATTGGCGTCGAAAATTAGATTTTCACTGCGCCTACGGGTGGTCCCGGGGTTCATTGAATTTTTTTTTGAAAATTGAAATGTGCTTACGGTACCTATACATGTCCCAAATAACCCAAAAAATCAGACTCAGGGCCTACTCGGCGAATTTTAGAATTCTGGTACGGTGGCTCCGCCATGCTCCGGTGACAGCGCTGCCATGAGCGGCGGCGATCCGTCTCGGGTTGATTATTTTCGGCCAAATTCAGGCAAACTTGCATCGGTTCCTGTGAAAAAACACACCTAGGACCCTCGGTGGGCCGAAAAAACACAGAAAACCAAAACTTACCAGTGGTGGGGTTCTCCGGTGCGGCGGCTCCTCCGGCT
>NW_019013181.1:2754-13723 GCF_000150535.2 Carica papaya | reverse complement strand
AAAATTTGAGTTTATAATATTTAAATTTTTTTCTAAATCATATTAATTTAATTTTTACATTTTAAATTTGAATATTATATTTTTTTTTTCTCTTTTCAAAATTTCTGACTAAGTAACTAATAAAATTAAATAAATTTTAAGAGATATCACCTAATCGCTTATGAAAAATGTCATCGTGTTGAAAGAGAAAATATAAAAAATTTATATTTAATCAAAAATAAATATTGATACATAACAATTCACGATCTGTATATAAGTAGTAATAGATCCATCTATTTATCGCGATTTAATTTTCTGTTATTTTATTTTAATTTTTTATAACCGTTAATTTATAATTTCACTCATAACCGACAATTAATAATTTTTATAATTTTGAATCATTTTTTCAACACGTCGAAGTGAAGAAGATGAAGGATAGTTTTGGCATTGGGAATTCTCGTTTTAAATTTATTTATTTTTAGTTTAAGTTAAATGATTGTATTCCCTTACATGTTTTCATTTAAATATTATTTATTTTTGTAATAATTAGTGTGTGTATATATATATATATATCACATAATCGGTAAATATATACATGTTTTTCTTTTTTTTTTTTTTTTGAATTCATGTCTTTACCACTTATAACAGCCCTTAGTTTGCATACACTTGGTTGTCAAAATTTTTTTAACCTTTCTTGTCCTTACCTCTTCTTTTTAATTTTACGAAAATTCCAATACAAAAAATAAGTTCATTATAATATACAAGAATTCTCTAGGTTTTTTTTTTTTTTAAATCAACTTTATAAATTAATGCCTGAATGACTGTCTAAACTAAATATGACGTATTGACAAGTTTTACTCAATACAGTAGATCTCTCTAAGTGTGTATTTTTCTAAATCTTTCATGCATCTTGTAACTCATAACTCTATTAATCAAAATATTCTATTTCAGAAATTTTTTGTAGATTTTCTAGTTTTAACTTTACTAAAAATATAAAGTTCATAATTTTGTAAATATATTATATATTGATAGTAATCAAATCATAATATTTGATTTAGTAGACCTAAAATTATTACAAATATAACAAAAAAACACATTTTATAGTAGTTATATTTTCTTAATTAAAGTGATCACAACATATTCATATCCCATCTAACTTCTTTATCCTTTTAAAAAAAATAATCTTTCATGAAAAATTTTCATCTTGTTGAATAGCTTTTGTTGAAAACCAGTAGCTATTAACAGGAAACTGAAAAGATGGCATGCCAAATCACAATGAGTGAGTTTGGTAATAGCCTTAGGAGAAGCCAAGTGTTGTGTGGAGGATTTTCATGGACTAAGAAATAGAAAGGAAAACCCTGCAAGTGTTGCTTAGGAGAGGGAGAGAAGAGAAGAGAACAACAAAGAGAGAGAGAGATCCAAGTAAACATATTTCCATTCTTCCCATAATCTTTACACTATTGAGGAATAGGTATTTATACATTCTTATATTTAACTTCTTAACTATTTTTGTTACCTCACTTTTTTTCCTAATTCTTTTACACTTAGATTTTTGTTTACTAATTTCTAGTTTCCTAAGTTTCATACATTTATAAATTATATGTAATACCTGAATTCGAGATTTGATCCGAGATTAATTTTTAAAAAATAAAAATAAAAATAAATATATAAAAATATAATTTTAAATTTTATAAATTTTATTTAATATAAAATGAAGAAAAAAATAGGTAGAGAATGAAATTGAAAATAATTTTAGAAGAAAGAGATGAAAATTTAGGTTCGGAGGGTATTTTTGAAAGAAAAATTAAAAATTGAGGGTTAAAACGTAATTTAAGAAAAATGTGCTACGTAGTGTAACACTCAAAATTTTTTTTTTTATTTTAATTTTATTAAAATTTTGTCTAATTTTGTTTTATTTTCATAATTAATTTATAAGATTTTAATTTAATTTAATAGAAATAAAAATAAAAATAATAATAAAATGGGGTAAAATTATTTTTGGGATTTAATTGAAATTGATTTTGGAAAAAATGGGTGAAAATTTGGATTATGGGGATATTTTTAAAAAGAAAATCGAAAATTAGGAGTCAAAACGTAATTTAGAAAAATAGCGCCACGTCAGCAGCTCCGGCCAACCAGGAGACGCCGAGTGGCTGGGATGCTGATGCGGGAAGCCATGCGGGACGGACGGCCCAGATCAAAAGTGCGCATGGACGGCCCAGATTTCATGCATGCGAACAACCCAGATTTGATCACGCATGGACGACCCATATCACATCGCGATGGATGGCCCAGATTTATTTTTAATTTAATCACGATCGGACGACCCAGATTAAATCATGATGGATGGCTCAGATTAAAAGGGAAAAGTTATAAATAATCGCATCCACACCCAACCCAAACCCTAGCCGCCAAAACTCTTGCCGGAGAAGACGACCCAGCCACCGGAGGAACCGCCGCCGCCACCCGCCGTTGCACCGAAGGATTTTTCGGCCGCCAAACAAGGTAAAATTTCTCTCATTGGCTCGTTTTTCGATGCTGAACCTCCCTGTGGCCAAATCGGAGCCAAACCACCGGCCAATTGGCCAGAAAACACCGCCAAAGTCCAACGGTGCCGCTGCGAATTTTCTCAATTTTTACCTTCGATGAGGCCTTTTCTGGTTCCCGTTCGATGTAATTTTTATACCACTGTGACCACCATCTTTTTCTCTACATATTGACCGGAGCAAAACACCAAATCGCAACTCGCGCCGGAGGAGCCGCCGCACTCGAGAGCTTTGCCACCGGTAAGTCTTGGTTTTCTGAAATTTTTTGGCCCACCGAGGGCCCTAGGGGTGTTTTATCACAGGAACCAATGCAAGTTTGGCCGAATACGACGGGAAACGACCAACCCGAGGCGAATCGCCGCCGTGCCAGAATTCTGAAATTGGCCGAAAAGGCCCTGGGTCTAATTTGAGATTTTTTGGGGACATGTGCAGGTACCAGAAGTGTGTTTCAGTTTCCAAAAAAAAAATTCAAGAAATCTAGGGACTGCCCGTAGGCGCAGTGAGAACCCGATTTCAGACTCCGAAACAAGTAAGGATCCCTCACCTTATTTCCTATCACAGCATTAAAGCTTAATAAATGACAAAACAGTATTTTATGAATTAATAGATATGTATAATTAATTAAGGTTGCTAATGGAGCCCGAATCTGATGTATTTTTCGGTCAGGTTTTGTTTGATTTATTTTACAGATTTGAATGCAGTATGGTGCCTGATGTGTTTATTATATGGCTTCATATGCATGAATCACGGTTTCATTTATTATGGTTTGAATTATTGTGAACCCGATGTTGTGTTGCCTTATTTAGTGTCTATTACTGGTTTACATGTTTATGTTTGATTGGATAATTGAGATTTAGAAATATAAAAAAAATGTATGTGAATTGATAAATAGATAATGTCGACAACCTAACTAGATATCCTGAGAGATGGTGAACGAAACGGGTCTATAGGGAACCCTACTGAGAACGTGGTCTCTCATATCGGACGACGTATGGAGACTTTATGTGTTTTGGTGCCCATACCGGACGGGGAATGGGGACGGTCCGTTTCACCCTCATACCGGACGGAGTATTGAGGTTTATGGTTTTGGCGCCCATACCGGACGGGGTATGGGGATGACCCTGAAATTAAGTTATTAATGTGAATGGTTCACGTGTAGTGGGGACCCCCTATAGATCCCCATAAATACTAGTAGGCTGATAAAAGATGAAATTTGTTGTCTGATGATTGAAATACAAAAGTATGATATGTGTTATATTACAGAGTGTGCATGATCTTATGATATTTATGATGTTATTGTTTCTCATAAGTTGTTTTCATAAATCTCACCGAGGTAAGTGGATAGTAAAGGTTTTTATTATTGATAAATGAGTTTGTTATAAATTATACTTCATTGGTCGTTTTTATTTTCTACCAACCTTTACTTCTGTGACAGTGAGATAGTGTGATGTCTTTACTGGGCTAGTGTAGCTCATTCCTTACTTAACCATTTCAGATTAGAAAGACTTGGTTCCCGAGCCCGTCCCGCAGGAAGACGGTGAGTAGATGTCTAAAGATTTTATAGTTTATTTATAACATTCATCTCTAGTATTTACCTTAATTAGTTTACTCTTTCATATGTTTAGTACGTTTGGATTATTGTGTAAGGGATATTAATCAAAATTTTTATTCTGCTTTCGCACTTAGAATTTTTCTTATATATACATTTACATTTAAAATTCCGGGGTCGTTACACGTAGGACTGCTCAGTCAGCAACTCCGATGAACCAGAGCGAGCCGCGTGGCAAGGCACGCTGACTTGGTGCCACGTGGGAGGCCACGTTGGCAATTCGCGTGCCTACGATCAGACGATTCAAATTTGTTCCCGTACATGTGGACGATCCGGATTCGTTCCCTCCTCATGCGTAATCGAACGGTTGCGATTAAACGTGATGAACGATCCAAATTTGTTCTCTCTTTAAACGTGATCATACGGTCTAAGTCAAATCGTGATGAACGGTCTAGATTCATTTCTTCTTTAAACGCGATCGGACGATCGAGATCAAATATGATGAACGACCTAGATTAAAGGGAGACGAATATATACCGAACCCTAACCCTAGCCGCCAGTCCCCCGTCGGAGAAGAACCAGTCGCTAGAGAAAGGAGCCGATCGCCGCCCGCCGCTGCGCCGAAGCCACCTCCAACTGCCAAAAAAGGTAAAAAAATTTTAATTCACTTGAAATTTAATTTTGAACACCTCCATGACCAAATCGGAGCAAAATGACCGGCAGATAAGTCAAAAATCACGGGTAAAGCCCGACACTGCTGCCATAGAAAAAATAAAAAAGGCATCCGACGAGCTCCTTTTCGATTCCCATTTCGTACAATTTTTCCACCATTGTAATCACCATTCTGTTTTCTACAAGTTGATCGAAGAAAAATACCAAACTGCGAAGGTGAGTCGGTAGAGCCGCCACACCAAAAAATCCCACCACATGTGAGTTTTTTTTTTTTTTACTTTGTTTGGCCAACTGAGGCCCCTTAACGTGTTTTCTTGCAGAGATGAGTATAAAATCAGCCGAAAATGGCCAGTATGAGGAAAACTGCCGCTGCGAACGGCGGTGCTGTCGCTGGAGCACGGTGACGCCGCTGTGCCGGAATTCCTAAATTGGCCGAAAAAGATTTTTAACACCAATTTTAGAATTTTTGAGGTATTTCTAGGTATTTGAAGTATGTTTTAATCTTTGAAGAAAAATTCAGAAAATCTGAAGATCGTTAGTAGGCGCAACTGAAAATTTAGTGTTTTAGACACCGATTCGGGTAAGAATCTCTCACCTTATTCCCTGTTATGAAATTGAAGTTTAATTATGACTAATATGATATTTTGCGTAATTTAGAAAATATCAATAATTAATTACAGGTTACTAATAGAGTCAGAACTAGTTATTTATTTCCGTTTACTTTGTTTTAACTGATTGTTTGATTTCACAGTTTCGAATGCATGATAATACACTGCAATTGGTAAGATGATTCAGTTGTATTTTTTTTATGCATGCATTATTTGTTTGACATAATTTACAGTTAAATTGTGAAACTGAAAATTAAATATAAGCAGAAAATTGCTTGATTTAGTGAATGGATGAATGATAGCCTTACTGGATATCATGCGAGATGGTGAGTGGACCCGGTACATAGCAAACCGTATCGTAAACGTTGCCTCATATTGGACGAGATATCGAGAATTGGTATTTTGATGCTCATATCGGACGGAGTATGGAGATGACTAGTTTCACCCTCATACCAGACGGAGTATTGAGAGATGGTATTTTTGGTGCTCAAACCGATTGGGTATGAGGATGACTTGTTTTACTCTCATACTGGATGAGGTATTGAGGGATGATATTTTTGGCGCTCATACCAGACGAGATATGAAGACGGTCGGTTAATTGACAATGTTGAATAAGAGTTCACGCATAGTGGGGACATCCCTATGGACCCCCATGGATACTAGTAGGTAGATAAAAATAAAAAGTTATTGTTTTGGCTAATTGAAAATGAGATTATGATGTTGTTTGTGTTATTGACTCTATAGATCGTTTTTTAAAATCTCACTACGGTAAGTATGTAATAAATGATTTTATCTATAAAAAATGAATTTACTTAAATTAAAAGTTTTATTAATTGTTTATATGATTTTTACCAACATTCATTTCTGTATCGGTGAGTAGTGTGATATTCTTACTAAGATAGTGTAACTCACTCTTTCATTAACTATTTTAGATCAAGAGAACCAAGATCCAGATTCCGATCCACAAAAGGGTTGCGAATAGGATGCCTAGTTGTTTATTTTCTATTAATTTATTTGATTTTTTTTGGGTATTCTAAATTATTGTGTAAGAAATGTAAACCCTAACTTTATTATTTCGTTTCCACATTCAATCTATAACTTATTTTCTTTTAAGTTCCGGGTCGTTACAGTTGGTATCAAAAGTCACGTTCCTCGGAACCATGCCTATAAAAAGTCTTAAAAACACCAAATACGAACTATCACCAAACCATTCTTTGTGAAAAATAAGTACAAAGACACGAGGAGATGAGGTCTCTTGCTAACATGTCAGCCCGAGACGGGTCGTTTTGAAAAGATATCGATTGGCTCTTTAAGATCTTTAGAGAGACTCATCTCTGCCTAATAGGCCAAAGAAGAGAGGAGGGAACTGTCTGACACTCCACCACTTCCACACTATGAGCCACCCTACAACGAGAGAATCTAACGCCACTTCGATGCAACTATGCTCCTCTGTCGTATCATCCGACACCATCACAATACAATTCAGAGCCTCTACCGTATCATCCAATACCAACACATGGTCATCCAGTCCATCCTCAGTACAATCCAGTCCCTCCTCCACGAGACCCAATTCTTCCCATGATGGACACAAGCTACATTGAGAGGTATAAAAAACTAAACTCATCTATTTTTGCAGGAGCATTCTCATTTGAAGAGGCCGAGTACTAATTAGCTGAGACAAAGAAGGCCTTCACGACTCTTGAGATGATTCCCGAATAAAGAGTCATACTTGCTACCTAGATGCTGGTGGGAAAAGCAGGCCGCTGGTGGCAACTCAAGTAGGCCACTGTGCCCGTTCCAGTCACTTAGGAACAATTCTTGATAGCCTTCAATGCAGAGTATCACCCAGAGTATATCTGATATCTGAAGAAAATGGAGTTTGCACACTTAGTTCAGGGTGATATGACTCTATCAGAATATACCCAAAAATTCTTAGAGTTGGATCGGTATTCCCCTGAGAGCATAATGGATGAAGACAGAAAGGTAAGAAAGTTCGAGTGGGGCTCTGTCATGAGATTAGACAACAACTATATGTGTTTGAGTTCAGTACTTATTTGACCATTCTGGCCAGTGCACAGATAGTGGAGAGAAACCTTCATATTTTTCCTCAAGTAGTAGGGAACCTCAGGCCCTTGGTTTCATACTGCAGACTAGCACCTAGTGCACCTATTCAGTAGAACAGGAGATCTAGGCCAATGACTCAGGCTCCTCCTCAGATTCCGACAACAGGGCAGGGTAGGATTTGTCAGCACTGTGGCAAGGATAATGGGGACCGACTCTACTATCGTCTCAACAATACTTACTGCATATGTGGTAGTGCCCAGTATTACGCGAGGGAATGCCCGAGGAATCAAACCTAGACCCGAGCTCCTATCTAGGACAAGGCTTACAACCTCACTCAGCAAGATGCAGAAGTCAACCCAGACGTGATACAAGGTACGTACACTATCTGTAATCATCTTGCACATGTTTTGATTGATACTGGTGCATCACATTCATTTGTTTCACATGCTTTTGCACCAAATTTGAATGTATTACCTGAAAGACTTAATTCTCTATTATTTGTGTCTACTCTTAAGAGTAGGACACTACTTGGGGAAGTTATATACAGAGCCTATATCATATATATAGCATATAAAAAATTGTTCGATACAGATCTTGTGGAGGAGACTATAGGCAAAATAGTTAAGATTAGGAAGAATATCCAAACAGCTCAAAACAGACAGAAGAGTTATGTGGATACCTAGAGGAGGGATTTAGAATTTGTGAAAGGAGATTGAGTGTTCCTTAAACTCACTTATTTCAAGGAAATCAGTAGGTTTGACAATGGGAGAAAACTAAATCCTCGATTTATTGGGCTATTTGAAATCTTAGACAGAATTGACACCGCCGTCTACAGACTGACACTGCCTCCAGAACTATCCAGGGTCCATAATGTGTTTTATGTATCCATGCTACGTAAGGACAACCCGGATCCCTCTCACTCCTGGCCTATGAGCTCCTTTCACTATAAGAGGATCTGTCTTACGAGAAAGTACCAGTGGGTATTGCGGACCGAAAGAGTAGAATACTCCACAACTGAAAAATTTCTTTCGTTAAGGTCCTATGACAGAATCACACACGGAGAGAGACCACATGGGAGCTAGAGTCAGACTTCAGACCCCAGTATCTCTAACTGTTTGATTAAGTGAGAGAGACAAATTTGAGGGACCAAATTTCTTTTAAAGGGCAGAGAGTTGTAATACACGGGCCCGAGATTTGGCCCGAAATTAATTTTTAAAAATAAAATAAAAATAAAATATAAAATATATTTTTAAATTTATAAATTTTTATTTAATGTAAAATTAGGAAAAAAAATAGATGGATGATTAAATTAAAAATAATTTTGAAAAAAATGGGTGAAAATTTGGGTTCGAGAGGTATTTTTGAAAGAAAAATTAGAAACTAAATGTCAAAACGCAATTTAAGAAAAATATGCCACGTAGGACCGTCCAGTCAATAACTCCGACGAACCGGTGCGCGCTGCGTGGCGAGGCACGCTGACTCGGTGCCACGGGGGAGGCCACACTAGCAATCCATGTGCCTGCAATCAGACAGTCTGGATTTGTTCCCATGTACGTGGACAGTCCGGATCCTATCCTTTCTCAAGCGCGATCAGACTATTGTGATTAAACGTAATAAACGGCTCAGATTCATTTTCTCTTTAAACGCGATCATATGGTCCAGATCAAATTGTGATGAACGGTTCAGATTCATTTCCTCTTTAAATATAATGAACGCTCCAGATTAAAGGGAGACGGATATAAATACTTCACTTCACACCGAACCCTAACTCTAGCCGCTAGCCCTCCACCAGAGAAGAAAAACCAGTCGCAAGAGAAGGGAGCTGATCGTCGCTCCTCACCGCACTGGAGCCACCTCCAACTGTTAAAAATGGTAAAAAAAATTTAGTTCACTCAAAATTTGATTTTGAACATTCCCATGGACAAATAGGAACAAAAGGACCGGCAAATGGACTGAAAATCGTGGGTAAAATTCGGCGCAGCGGCGGCAAAAAAAACTAAAAATCGACTCCGATGAGCCACTTCTTGATTCTCGTTTCGTGTGATTTTTCCACCATTGCAATCAGCATTTGTTTCCTATAGGTTAACCGAAGAAAAGTACCCAACCGCGAAGGTGAACAGGCGGAGCCGTCGCACCGAAAAATTCTGTTGCACTAAAAAATTTCACTATCGGTGAATTTTTATCTTTCGACTTTTTTCAGCAAACCAAAGTCCCTTAACATGTTTTCTTATAGGGATGAGTATAAAACCGGTTGAAAAATGCCAGTTCAAGGCAAACCACCGCTGCGAGCGGCGGTGTCGTCGCCGGAGCATGGCGGCACCACCCTTTCAGAATTTCGAAATTGGTCGAAAAATGTTTGTAACACCGATTTTGGAATTTTTGGAATATTTTTAGGTACTTAAAGCGTGTTTCAATCTCCAAAAAAAAATTCAGGAAATTCGGAGACCGCCAGTAGGTGCATCTAAAAGTTAGTGTTTCAGATACTGATTTGGGTAAGAATCCATCACCTTATCCCGTTATGAAATTGAAGTTTAATTATAAATAATACAGTATTTTGCGTAATTTAAAAATATCGATAATTAATTACAAGTTACAAACGGAGGCGGAACCGATTATCTGTTTGTTCTATTTTAACTGATTATTTGATTTTACAGTTTCAAATGCATGATAATACATTAAAATTAGTAAGATGATTCGGTTATATTTCTTTGATGCATGTATTGCTTGTTTTGCGTGATTTACAGTTAAATTGTGAAGCTAAAAATTAAATGTAAGCGAAAAATTGTTTGATTTAATAGATGGATGAATGGTAGCTATATTGGATATCCTGCGAGATGGTGAACGAACTGGGTACATAGCAAACTGTACCGTGAACGTTGCCTCATATTGGACGGGGTATCGAGGATTGGTATTTTGGTACTCATACCGGACGAGGTATGAGGACGGTCCATTTTACCCTCATACAGGATGGGGTATTGAGGGATGATATTTTTTGCACTCATACCGGACGAGGTATAGGGACGACTCGTTTCACCCTCATACTGGACAGGGTATTGAGGGATATTATTTTTGGCATTTATACCGGACGCAGTATGGGAACGGCCGGGTAGTTGACAATGTTGAATAAAGGTTCACGTATATTGGGGACATCCCTATGGACCCCCATGAATACCAATAGACAGATTAAAAGAGAAAGTTGTTGTTCTGCCTAATTGAAAATGAGATTATGATGTTGTTTGTGTTATTGCCTCTATAGATCGTTTTTTAAAATCTCGTTATGGTAAGTATGTAATAAATAATTTTATCTATGATAAATGAATTTACTTAAATTAAGAACTCCATTAGTTATTTTTATTATTTTTACCAACCTTCATTTCTGTATCAGTGAGTAGTGTGACATTCTAATTGAGTTAGTGTAGTTCACTTTTTCATTAATCATTTTAGATCAACAGAACCAAAATCTAGATTTCAATCCATAAGAGAGTTGCGAATAGGGTACCCATTTGTTTACTTTTCATTTATTTCTTTGATTTTTCGTTTACTCTTTTAGA
>NW_019013180.1:1788-13395 GCF_000150535.2 Carica papaya | reverse complement strand
AAATCTGAAGAGGTTATCTCATTAGATAGCATAACTTCCTCTTGCAGACAATACTTAGAATTAGAGGCCAATTCAATAATAGATTTGCAAAAGTCTGCAACTAAAACCCTCTCATTAGTCAAGGATGCTGTTGGACTAGACGATCCCTCAAAAGTCACTTGGCTTTTCATCCCTTCTTCTCTCTCTAAAGAGGTCACACTTGATCCAACGTTAGAAAGACTGCAGATGGAAACCTCATTACCCGAAGTTCCATCCATTAAGCTGGAACAATGCAAAGCATCGACTCCACCAGCACGTGATTGAAGGCTAACATGTACACGACCCTTTTCGATATCTGTACCTTCAGCAGGTCTAAAATTTTTATGACATAAATTTAAGGTTGTATCCGGAGGATGAAAGCTATCTACATCTATGGACCCCAAACACATGCCATTTGTTACTGAACCTGACAAATCTACCTGATAAGTCAAAACTTCTCCCTTGTTACAAATGTTAGGCTTATCTTCATCATTGCCTTGTATTGACATTATTGCATCTGGAGGTCCTTTTGCCAAACCATTCTTTGGTGATGTTGTGACTGCATCACAATGTGCCTGTCCACAAGTAGTACTGCCCAATACATGGTTGACTTCCTTTGCATCAATTAAACTGCTGTCTGAATCTGTGAAGGCATCTCTGCTATTGTTGCAGGATTTTGCATGCGAGAAGCCAATTCTAGTTCTGGTTTCCACTGAATTAGATGCTGTGTTAAGTACACTACAGTCCTGTAAAGAAATAACCTGTGGAGAACCTTCTTCAATACCACTCTCAACTGACAAATCGACATGGTTTTCAGAAACCTGCTTGCAAGCAGAATCCATGATTACAGTTTCAGAAAAAAAATTACTCTCTTGAGAATTGAATAACTTATAGTCAAGGCTGACGGTGGTATCCATCCCACTGACAAGGTTGCTAGTGTTTACAAAGTTCTCATGGATACTGTTTTCCTTTGAACCTAACAACCCGGAGCTAATTCTACCTCCAACAGAAAATGAAACATCCAAAAATTCCATCGGAGTACCATTCTGAAGCAAGGTACCTCCCTTCTGACAAAATGGCTTGTGGACATTTTCAACATTAGTGATGTCAGTAATAGTTGTTTCATTATGTGGTTTATTACAATACCCATCATTATTTGACACAGTACATGCACTATTTTTAAATTCAGTGCCGACATTCTTCAATACTGTCTCCTTTGGAGAACCATCTTCCATACCATTCTCGGGCAACAGAGTTGCTTCATTTGCATAAGGCAGGGAATCGACAGCGCACACACGTGATATACAAGCAGGTGCCTTCTCCTGTAAAGGTGTGGCAATATTCTCAACACTGCACTCCGCGAGTAAGCCATGACCAGAGCTATCTTCTTTTAAAGATTCCTCAACCTTCCCTGTTAATTCTAAACACAACAATCGTGATGGAGGCTTAGTAACTCTCTTCACTACTTTCTTCACAACTTTTTTCTTCTTAATAACTTTGGGTTCACTAGGATCAGCATCAGTGCCATCCTTGTCCAAATCACTATCCTTGGGATACTCTTCAACTTTAGTCTTTCCCAGCAAACCCCCAGTCCCACTAGAAGGCCGTGTTGAATTATTTATCTTGGTATCAATACTGGAAGCCGCATCTTCCCCTTTAGCTTGTTTTGAGTCCCTGTTCGAACCAGAGGCCTTATTGCTAACATGGGTGGAAATATCTAGTTTTGGAATGCCTTCATTGAGTTTTGCAGGTTGTGAGCTCTTATATTCTTTGTTGGGCATAGTGATTTTTCCGAATTTTGCTACTCCTAGGTGTCAAACTAGTACCAGAAATGTTTGAACTTGAAGGTGCCACAATTGCCTTGGCTACCAATGAATTCGACTTAAAAGAAACATCAAGCTCCATGGGGCTTCCCTCTCTCTCTTTGTCTTCCGCCATTGAACCTTTACCCCTGAATGAACTAGATTTGGTATCCTCAAAATAACCCGAATAATGCAACCGATTGTCCTCTCTATTCCTGTGGTTAGGTTTTGCCATTTGAATCCTCAGAAAAGCACTCTTCTTTTGTATCTGCTTCCATGGAGTACGACCGAGCTCATGACTACTCTCTCTGCTACCCTTGTCGTTATATCTTTCTGCCGGTGTAATATGAGAACCAACTTTCCTTGAAAGAATGCGAGCCACTTCTCCATCATCAATCTCGGCATTTTCCATCTCAATCGCTGAATCCCGGATGTCTCTCTCATCAACCCATATTGGATTGTCAGTTGAGCCATCTCTCGCATTGCTCCTAATCACTCCCTCCTCTGAGGCTGAACCATAACTGTTATCGTAATGACTAGAATTGGATTCATAAACCCTCATTACAAGGCCCACATCCCTGGAAGATCTATCAGAATGACAATTATAGTTCTCTTCAATCATATCCCTCGCATAATCTTCTCGCACATTATGTCCAAACCCCCTATTGCTAAGCTCCTCCCTAAACCTAAAATCACCCTCTAAATCCTGCCTAAACCTATCAATAGTCCGATCCTGGGACACGGTTCTGCCGTCAAATTGACGGTGGTGATCCAAATCATCAACATGATGGTGTTGATGCGGCCGATTCTCTGTACCAACCCGGGTCAGATAATCCCACAAATCAGGCCGGACCTCTCGTTTGACTGGGGAGACTCGGTGGTTGAGGATGACCCGATGGGTAGGCCAAGAAGAGTCGGGTAGATCATGGAACTGATGGTGTGAGGAGGACGAAGGGGCCGCCGGCTGTGATCTGGGGTGATGATTCATACGATCGTCCGGGTGAGGATTATAGATGAATTGACGGAGATCGTATGGGCGCTGAGGAGGGAAAGGTCGGTAGGACGGCAATTGTTGTTGCGGCTGCGGTTGCGATGGAGGAATAGGTGGTAGCGGCAACTGATGCGGTGGCAGCGCATGGTAGCTGTGGTGGTGGTGATGATTGCCATAAAAAGTAGGGTTTTCATGAAAGGAATGAGGAGGACGAGGAGGACGAGGAGGACGAGGAGGAGGAGGAGGAGAGAAAGGAGCGTACCTGTGGGAGTTGTTTTGGTGGAGGTATGGATGATTCATGGCGTATGTGTGAGTTTGGGTGCGAAATCTGTCTACAAATTTCTTCCACTGTTTCTTGACGTTCAAATGGCGTGTTGCTTTCCTTTCTAGTCTCGCCTCTGGTTTTGATGATTTACAGCGTGGTTTCTACGTACTTTGAACTTCCCCAAATTTTTATATTGGACTCGGAACTAATAAATTTATATAAATAAATATGCTTTTGTATTTATAATTCTTATTATAATATTTTTAATTATACATGGTTTAGTAATAATTAAAATATTTTAATACTTTATTTTATTAGTATTAATAAAAAGTATATATTTAAATATACAAAATACTAATATATACAATTTATACTTTATTTTGGCCTATCTTGTATAATATTTTCAACACTATTTTAGTTTATATACGAATAAATGGCAACAGCATGAATAAAATTATCAGCACATACAATTTAATAACAAGAACACAAGCACACAATACCTACATAAAAAAAGCTATACAACAAGCTTATGCAATTATAAATTCCTGAGTAGATCCGAAGATCCTCACCAAAAGAACCGAAGAATTCTGTCTTCTCTCCTTCTGGCTGTACCAAAAAAAGAAAACATTTCTTCATCATTCCGGTAAATTCTAAAAATGGCGCAACCTCCGAAGTACAACCTGTCCGTAGAACTGCCTTGTTCGGAAGAACAATGCAAGAGCAATGAGAAAACCGAAGAAAGCAACGGATGCCATGATCAGGAAAGACAACGCAAAGCAATGAGTGCCGTAGCAAGAGTTATTGTCATCAGATGAAACCTTGTCGTAAATGAACCCTATCACCCATACGGAGAAAATATAAGAACCAATCGGACTAGCTACGGAAATGGTGTTGAAGATGGTGCCCAAGTGCCCCACCCCAAATATTTCTGAAGTGATGCTGGGCATCAATGACCACTGACTTCCATAGCAAACACCGACTATAATAGAACCCGCATACAGATTGCCAGGGAAACCAGAAGCAATAACTACATGGCCGATGGTCATCATTGCTAGAGTGATAACCATGAACAATGGCCTTCCCCAACCTCTTCTGTGTAGAAATATATCTGACAAATACCCAGCTCCAAAACGACCAAGGAAATTCCATATACTCCACAAAGAGACCAAAGAATTTATCTCAGTGGTTGTGTAGTGAAGAGATTCACCTACTTGACTGATGTTATTTATTGTTGCAAGCCCGGAGCCCATTCCACATATCATGGCAATGAACAATAACCAAAAATTGACAGTACATATTGCTTGTAAGAGATTCATGTCTCCATCCCATGCAGCAGCATCCTTTGCATCCCCAGGAACCTTGTGATACTCTCCTTTATCTTCTCCTGCAGAAAATTTGCTGGATACTGTTGGCTCAGGGTTGTCCATCAAAGGAGTTCTTACAGGAGAAATAGTCCTCGAATATCTCTCTGTATCATCACTATCGGCTTTGATCGCCAGGGTAAGAGGTGCAGCAAGTAAAAGAAGAAGAAATATGAAAACAACAGTCTGTACCCACTGTGGCAAGCCCAAGATATTCTGCAGAAGTATAATAACCAAGAGATAAGCAGCAACGCTCAATGCAACAGCTGAGAAACCATCCAGGTGCTTTTTCTCATGAATCGAGCTTCTCCCATATATTCTTACGAAATGCATGAGCAAGAGGGAGACAAGTGTAGGTGTCACTGCAAGGACAAGTATGTAAGCAGTAGGATTTCCCTTGCATACTGTGTCATACAGCTGGATCAGTATTGCCCCACTTAGACCAAGAAATCCCTGGCAAAAATAGAAGGCGGAATGACACCCTTTTTTCTAACCAAATCTGTGCTTAAAACACTTAAACTTAGTGCTGGACCACTATAAAGAAACAACTGTTTGCTAACAATGTTACAGGCAGTCAATATGTACACTCTAAGTGCAAGTCAACATTTTGTAGATAGAACTGTAAGTTGCTCAGGAACCAAAACCATCAATTTTGTTTTTTCATAACTTACAGCGCAAGTAGGAATTACTTCAACTAAACTTACTCATTGCAAAGAAACTGAAACATAACATAATAAGTAATCTGAACATTTCAATGGTAAATAACAACTTGCTGCAACTCAGTGAGTTCTAAAACCATTGATGTCCTAGATGGTATCTCTCAGTAAGTCTAACTCGTAGTCCAAAAATTTAGGTAAACGATTATTCCATTCGTTTTTACCTTAAAAAAGCATAGGCACACAGATAAGGCTACCTCATGTCATGTGTCTACCTATGTTCTCGGCTACCCTCTAATCTTACCAAAACATACAAAGGCTTGAAATCAAATTCACATATAACAATAGCTTATAGCAGGAAAAGATGTAGACATGGGATTCTGTAGCTCATTAGACTTCTCATTCAAATTTCATGACAGCCATTAGCAAGTAGAATTCCTTGTTCTTGTGTTTCTAAGTTAATTGTGCAAGTTTCTGGGCTTTGCGCAGATTGGTTTCTTGTTTGGATATGAAGCTTTCTTAGCTACAATAATTTTGTTTTCTTGTCAATTTCCTAATCTGAATGGTTAGGCAAAAGTCTTAGTAGTTTAAAAAGTAAAAATAAAAAAGTTAAAAAATTGTGTCACATCCAACAAGGATGCCAAATGGGTTGCAGAAGATCCAAAACTTCGCTTAGCAATCACTTAAATCCCCTGTACGCTTTCTATTCACTATTCCAAATATACTGGTTCAACTTTGGACAAGAAAAATCAGCTACTATTAGAAAATTAATTTCATCCAAGAACAAAAGATAAAAAATTTCAGTTCCTTTCGTGTCACAAGTTCTTAAATTAAAAACTAAGTGTCCGAGAAGAAGATAAATTGCGAAAGGAAGAAAACCTTCATGATGCCAACGATGGTTCCACCATAATCAGTAAAGTTCTGGACACCGCTGACGACGTTGGCCGTGTTAAAGAAAGTCTGCGCGTGGGCGGCCAGGAAGAGAAAGAAGCACATCAACGGCACCGGAGGGCGGTGGATCAATCCGACGACGGAGGCCCACATTAGAAAGTAGCCAACGAAACATTGAATCGCCCCCGCGGCGTGCACCACCCATGGCCCCTGGAGAAGACGGTGGCGATGACGACTATGAGAGACGGCGGAGTAGAGGATGCCGGAGAAGATACCGGCGTTGGCGCCAATGTCTTTGAAGACAGAGACGGTGTCAAGCGTTGATTGGTCATAAGATTGGGAGGACTTGAGGGTGGGGGAGTAGATGGCGAAGGTGTATGATGAACCAGCGGTGCACTGGATCCATATGCTAGCTACCGTTGCTATCCACTTTGTGTTTAGCTTCTCCATTTCTGTTCCTGCGGAAAATCAAAATCCGCCACAGAGGTGATTAATGGTTAGTTTGCCAGCGCGAATGAGATGGACATGGCGGCAGTTTTTGTGTCCCACGCATCTGAAAGATTTTTGTACCGTGAAAACTCATGTAGTCCGCACGCCACAAATAAGGAAGGGAGCACAAATTATTAGTCAAACGTACTATAGATAGTGATAGCAATGGGAGTAATTTTAAAACCCACTTCGGCTAAATCTGAATACGGCCCATTTGAATCTGTTCCCAACCCCAAATGAATTTTGTAAAGCCAAGTCTGAACTGCTTCTGATATGTTACTGTTTCCATTCATCTGAACTCGATCTGATCTGGACCCGTATTTTAACGAAAAAAATAGTATCAGATTAGATTTAGGTGGATCAAATTAAATGAATTCAGGTATAAAGTATTATCTCTACTCAGTGGGTTTTGGATTTGTATAATCTTTAAACATTTTGGATTGCAGATTACCATTAGAACTCATATTATCCCAATTTGTAATGGATTTGGGGTTCCACCCATGAATCTTTTGACACCCATTTGAAGAAAGGGAAAACCCAGAAGCCTTGCAGAGATACTTAAAGAAAAAAGGTAAGAACTTTGCCCATGAATCTTTGGATACCCATTTGAAGAAAGAGAAAACCCAGAGGCCTTGAATAGATACTTCAAGAAAAAAGGTAAGAGCTTTGCGGCAGTGGGCATTAGGTTCTTTGTTGGGCTTTAGTGTGTGGGCTCTGAAGATATGGATTTGATATTCTCCTGTAATGGATGTATCTATACACGGTAGTATATATTTATTTCATTAGCTTGGATATAAGCACTGTAGTTGTTTTTTTAATGGACAGCACAGTGTTAATAAAATGTAGTAGTGGGTACATAATAGTATTTATGGAAAAGAAAATTCAAAAGTGGCAGGCAAATGACAAAGGCAAAAAGTGCATTTTCATGTGCGTTGAAAGACAAGGATTGTGGATGTAGCCTAAGCCAATGAAATTTTGTACGGTGAAGATGAATGGAAAATGGATGACCATGGAGATAGATAGTGGATGAAGTATACCCCTAGTTAAATCCATACATAAATACATACATGATGGATACATACATATACATATACATATATATTGAAGGTTTTAATGACACATTAATATATATAAGTTAGAGAAATTGGGGGGGTTGGGGGGGGGGGGATTGGCATTTAGGAGGGTTGGTGGGGATGGAAAGATATTTAGGCGCGGGAAGGGAGTTGAATTGGCGAGTGTGTCGGTGGCGGTCGGCGTGGAGTGGGGACTTGTTTTTTACCTTAACGCCATCTACCAAGTGTACAAGTACAATTACAGTTCCACATTTGAAGAGGAAAAAAGTGAACAGAAAAAAAAAACAAAGCTGAAATAATATTAGTAGAAAGCCACTCCATGATTTGGATTGGACTTGACCCATGTTTAAACCTAACTTCTTTCACCATCTCGTGAGCCACAAACCTACACTTTTTAAAATTCTTCTTCTTGTCTTCTTATTACTTAATTTGATCTCAACAACCAATTTTACTTGTTGGGTATAAAATTTAAACTAAATTATACCAGTGTTAAGATAATACTTAACATGTTAGATATAATTTTCATTTTATTATATAGGATTCACCAATTTACAGTACAACAATTACCACAATTTCCACTAACACCAATGGATCAATACAGAAACTGACAAAAAAAGAAATTTCTCTGCCTCCAAAAAGGAGGAGAAGTAAAAAAAAAAAAGAAAAAGTCTTTTGTGGTGACAACACTTGTGAGTAGTAGTACAAGTTTGGGAAGGAGGAGGGCACACCTGCAAACAACCTCTCATCCAACACCCATTTATCCAATCTCTCATAATTGTAACCAACCAAATAAACACATATACAAAAATATCTCACCAAACTCAACCATGTTTAGTTGCATTCTGGTGTTATTACTTCAAATGGTTAATTAGTCGAAGCTCGAAGAGCGGCTACACCTGCCTCGGAGGTACTCCTCTAGTGAGATGCATTGCTCTATGCTGCTAATGGACAGTGAATCATCTTCCACATCTAGCAGTGCAAGGTTGAGGTGGGACTGTAGATTAGATTGTGGAGGACAGGATTCATCATCTGCCATGTCAAGTTGATCTTCTGATGCATTCACTTGTAGCCTTGCCCACTTTGTGACTTCAGCATCCCCTTTGAGGAGCTTTAAAACCTACACCAATCAGATTAATAACATATGAATTTTACATGTAATTACTTCTACTATCTGCTTCATTATATAAAGAAATGACTTACCAGGCTCATTTGAGGCCTTGCTCGCGGGGCGCGTCTGATGCAGAGAGTGGCAGCTAAAACCATTTTCTCCATCTGGTCATGATCATACTTGTTGCATAGGCTTGGATCCAATAACTGAGAAACTTTTCCACCATTATTTAAAATGGGTCTTGCCTGGAGAAGATAGATAACTTGTTTTGTTAGCCAAGGTCAGGATATGAACTTAGTGTTAACAAAGTTTCATACTTAGTGAAAAGGACATACCCACATGACAAGGCTCTCCTGGCCTTTAGGATAATCACTGCTTATGGGCTTCCTTCCTGTAAGAAGCTCAAGCAGTACAACTCCAAACGCGTATACATCAATTTTTTCATTTACTTTGCCATACATGAAATACTCAGGAGCCAAGTATCTGCAACAGGAAGCATTATGTTAATGAAATACTCTGGGTCCTTTTTTCTTTTCCAGTAGAGAAAGCTACGGTTTCACATACCCAAAGGTTCCTGCAACGTCAGTGCAGGTCATATGAGTTGAGGATTTTGATGCCCATTTTGCAAGTCCAAAGTCTGAAAGCTGGAAAGAACAGTAGAATAGCATGATTTCTTTAGATTTTTTCTCCTGTTCTGGTGAGAGAATAATCTATGGATTTGGAAAAAGAAGTACCAGAGCAAAATGAAATTACCTGAGGCTCAAAATCTTCAGACAAAAGTATATTTGATGATTTAACATCCCTGTGAATCACAGGTTGGGCGGTGCCACTATGCAGATAATCCAAGGCCTCGGCTACCCCTACCGCCACCTTATATCGCTCAGTCCAACCAAATTCAAGCAGATCTTTCTTATTACCTGTATCATTTAAAGGTTGGATAGAAATCAGAGGGATTACAACTTAATATGGATATCAAGCAAGGAATATCTGTGAAGCTTGAAAAGCATGAGCAGAGCATTATGGAAGATTCTAAGGGCATACCATGAAGGTTCTGCTCAAGGCTGCCTCTTGATAGAAAATCATAAACCAGCAGAAGATTATTGTTCTCAAAACAGAAACCCAAAAGGGAAATGATGTTCTTGTGATTTAAAGTTGTAATAATCTCAATCTCCAAAACGAATTCCTTCAACACATCTTCACAAGGCTTCAGAATTTTCACGGCAAGTTCCTTACCGTCAGGTAGGCAACCTCTGTACACTTTACTGCTGCCTCCTTTACCAACCAAATTTTCTGAAATCACATTTATAAAGTGTTACAGAAAATTAAATTTCCCCATTATAGAAATTAAGAAGATTTCGAATTTCAGGAGTTAAAAGACAAACCAGTCGAAAAATCTGATGTTGCTGACAGGAGCTCCTGGTATTGAAACAATCTGCAAGTTGCCGAGTACTTCTCATGAAGACCCTCCAATTCCTTAGGTAGGCATCTTGAGTTGCAATCAGGAGAAGATGGAATTCTCACAGTTTCAGTCCCTACTGGAACTATAGCACCACTTTCTCCATCTAAACTCTGAGATTTCTTTTCACCCTTTCTAGAATCATTCTGTTTATCATCTGGCGTGGAAATGGATGAAGTATTTCTAGAGGGCAACCTTAAAGCCCACTGAACCACTGAGATTTTCCTCAATGAAGATCGCTCAGTTGCACGTCGGTCTGTTAAAATAGCACGACGAAGCAGTGGCCAACCAGGTCTGGTTTCAGGCAATTGCCTGATCAACGTAGAAATCGAACTTGACCGTGCCTCTACCGTTTGCACAGGCACTATAGCCATGGATTTATCATCACCACCATTATCACCTGAACATTTTTCTGCAGATTGGTTACAAGATGTAACCGGTAATGCAGCAGATGGTTCAGATGGTCCACAAATGGAGCAATTCTGCTTCGTAATCCCCTCCAAAGCATCTGAGCTGATTTTTACCAAGCTCAAATCAGGTTTCCGGTGATCACCCTGATCATACGCCTCCTTCGGGGTTACTTTGGCATTGGCTTCACTTAGTACTTTTCGATTAGTACTCGGTGATATTGACCTCTGAATTACATTGAACAAATTATTTGGACGATGATCTTCCTTTCCTGCAACAAGTAAATCACTATAAGTATTCTACCAAAGCCATGGAAAACCAAGAAAGAAACTTAGAAACCGGGAAATTCCACAACCTTTTGAGCAATTAGGGGTTAATTGAAAACCCTCTTTCTGGTAAAGAATTTTCCCATTATTAACAGCAAGAACCCAGCAATCGTTTGAGAGTTTCTTGGCACAGTATTTAGCTACAGATGTTGAAGACCGGATTGCGTGGTGATTTCTGGCTGTTCCAACTATCACCTTGCTTGCAATATAAGATTTTGCTTCTCTAACTAAAATCTTTCGAATTGAAGAACCCCTGCAGACCTTTAGCTTGAGATCCACCTGTAAAAAACACCAGCAGCAACTCTACATTTCAAGTCTCTGCTTGATTAATCATATACAGAAATACCTACACTACTAAAGATCATAAGGTATAAGAAAGAACAAAAATATCTGCCCAACTGACCCTAACCCAAGCATACAAATCACAAGGCATAACGTACTGGTATTTTCTCCACAATCAAACAAAAATCAAGAGAAAATAAGAAAATGGTAAGAACAAGAGAGAACGAAAACTTGAGGAGAGAGAAAAATCAACCTGCTTCAAGTTGCAGAAACCTTCATAAACGGCAAGAACAGAGTCAAAGGCTTTGACAAGCGAAAAAAGCGAAGACCTCCCATTTCGATCCACAATTTCTACACATTTCGGTAAAAAAAAAAATTACACATTAGAATGAACAAAAACTCAAGGACCAACACAACGAGGTCCAGACACCTTCAAAACAAAACGGTAACAAATTTTCCAGTCTTCAATCTTTTTATTGTC
>NW_019013178.1:3460-13948 GCF_000150535.2 Carica papaya | reverse complement strand
CTCCACCTTTGTAGGAGGATCCTCTTTCGAAGAGGCCGAGTACTGGCTGGTGGAGACTGAGAGAGCTTTCAGGATCTTGGGAGTAGTCCCTGAGCAGAGAGATGCCCTTGCTTCCTTCATGCTGGTGGGGAAAGTATGACGTTGGTGAGAGCTCAAGCAGGCCACCCTGCCTACACCAGTCACTTGGGAGCAGTTCCTAACGGCCTTCCATGCGGAGTATCTCCCTGAGCACATCCGACACCTAAAGGAAACGAAGTTTGTTCAACTAGTTCAGGGAAACATGACAGTATCAGAGTATGCTTGTAAGTTCCTCGAGCTGGACCGATACTCCCCGGAGACATTGATGGATGAGGGCCGAAAGGCCAGGAGATTCCAGTCGGGTCTCCGCCCAGAGATAAGGCAACACTTGGTAGTATTGGAGCTCAAGACCTATTCAGCAGTCCTAGCAAAGGCACAGATCGTGGAAAGAAGCTTCAGCACCCGTCCTCAACCAGGAGGGAGTTCCCGACCCTCAGCTCCGTTCTGCAGGCCAGCACTCACGGCGCCTGCCCAACCAAATAAGAGGCCCAGACCAGCCATCCAGGCCCCTCCTCAGGCTCCAGGGGCAGCACGTGGGAAGATTTGTCAACACTGTGGCAGAGATCACGGGGACCGACCCTGCTACCGCCTCAACAACACTTGTCGCATTTGTGGCAATGCCCTGCATTATGCTAGAGAATGCCTGAGGAACTAGAATCAAGGGAGGCCTCCTATCCAGGGCAGAGCTTACAACCTTACCCAGCAGGATGCCGACGCCGACCCAGATGTGGTACAGGGTATGTATACTATCTGTGACCATATAGCTCCTGTTTTATTTGACACTGGTGCATCGCACTCTTTTGTTTCACATGCTTTTGCTTCTAAAATTAATGTATCACCTGATAAACTTGAATCACTATTGTTTGTGTCTACTACTGGGGGTGAAACACTACTAGGGGAAGCTATCTATAGGGCTTGTGCCGTGGAGATAGCAAATAAGAAACTGAGTGTAGACCTGATAGGGTTAGACACGGGGGATTTTGATGTAATCTTAGGAATGGATTGGCTAGCGGCGTATCACGCCACCATAGATTGTTTCAACAAAAAAGTTGTATTTAATCCTCCTAACGAGGAGCCATTTACAAATTAATAAAATTATTCAGTACGTATTCCTTGATGGCAAGTTTTCTTAACTTCTAGTGCCTTAATCTTGTTGTTTTCTCTGACTAGGCAAGCCCAAGAGGGAAATTTGTATTCAAGAGATTCCTGTAGTCCAAGACTTCCCATATGTGTTTCCGGACAAACTACCCGGTCTGCCAGTGGATAGGGAAGTCAAGTTCACTATAGACCTACAGCCAGGTACCCAGCCCATTTCGGTTGCTCCTTACCGCATGAGCCGCATTGAGATAGAAGAGCTGAGGAAACAGATCACTGAACTGCAAGACAGTGGTTTTATTAGACATAGTGGTTTTATTAGATCACTGAACGTTGAGACTGTGGATTGATTACAGAGGATTGAACAAGGTCACGATCAAAAACAAGTATCCCCTTCCCTGGATTGATGACCTCTTTGATCAGCTGCAGGGTGCACAAGTCTTCTCTAAAATAGACCTACGATCAGGTTACCACCAGGTGAAGATAAGAGTAGAAGACATCCCCAAGACGGCCTTCCAGACCAGGTATGGACACTATGAGTTCCTAGTCATGCCATTCGGGCTAACCAATGCCCCGGTAATCTTTATGGATATGATGAACACGGTTTTCAGAGAGTTCTTGGATCAATTTGTCATCGTTTTCATCGATGACATCTTAGTCTACTCAAAAAGCAGAGAAGAACATGCTCACCATCTGGCCCAAGTTTTGCAGGTCCTTAGAAACAAGAGGCTATATGCGAAGTTGAGTAAGTGTGGATTCTGGCTTGAGCAGACTGCCTTCTTAGGACACATCATATCGAAGGAAGGGGTATCAGTGAATCCTGAAAAGGTTGAAGCGGTGCTTGGTTGGGAGAAGCTAACATCAGTTAAGGAAATCCGTAGCTTCTTGGGAATGGCAGGTTATTACCGCAACTTCGTTGAAGGATTCTCCAGTCTAGCAGCTCCTCTAACCCGACTCATAAAGAAGAATGCCAAGTTTGAGTGGAATGAAGACTGTGAAAGAAGTTTCTCAGAATTAAAGAAACGGCTGACCACTGCACCTGTGCTGGCTTTACCGAGTGGATCGGGAGGATATACAGTTTATAGTAATGCCTCCTATCTGGGCTTGGGTTGTGTCCTGATGCAACATGGAAAGGTTATAGCATACGGGTCCAGACAGTTAAAGAATTATGAGAAGAACTATCCCACCCATGACTTGGAACTTGCCGCAATCATTCATGCCTTGAAAACCTGACGCCATTATTTGTACGGAGAGACCTTTTAGATCTATACCGATCACAAGAGTTTGAAACACATATTCACTCAGAAGGATCCCAACATGCGTCAGAGAAGGTGGGTGGAACTCCTTAAGGACTATGATTGTGACATCTTATACCATCCGGGTAAGGGCAACGTGCTAGCAGATGCCCTCAGCAAGAAAAGTGCAGGTATCTTAGCCCATTTGATGGTTTCAGAATGCAGACCAATTGGGACCACACAACAGGTGCGACTTCATGATCTGAAGAGAGTCACATGTTTGGGCCGCCTGACAGTCCAGCCCGAGTTAATTCAGAGAATAAGGGAAGCCCAGACAGTGGACCCCGCCCTGGTAGCGTGCAAGAAGGATGCAGAACAGGGAGGGAGCTCAGAATTCTGAATATCTGCCGATGGACTACTTCGTTTCCAAGACAGGGTGTGTGTCCCAGATGACAGTGGGTTAAAAAGGGACATCATGACGGAGTCCCATAGCTCGAAGTTTGCCATGCATCTAGGAAGCACCAAAATGTACCAGAGCATGCGACCTCGTTTTTGGTGGCATGGGATGAAGAGAGACATAGCCGACTTTGTATCTAAATGTTTGGTATGTAAGCAGGTCAAGGCAGAGCATCAGCGCCCAGGTGGGTTACTTCAGCCTTTACCGATCCCGAAGTGGAAGTGGAAACATATCACCATGGACTTCGTATCGGGGCTACCCATGGTACGTTCAGGACACGATGTCATATGGGTAATCGTTGACCGACTTACCAAGTCTTCCCACTTCTTAGCCATCAGGATGACCGATTCATTGGACAAGTTGGCAAGGATGTATATCTGGGAGATAGTCAGATTGCATGGGGTTCCAGTGATAGTAGTGTCCGACAGGGATCCCAGGTTCACTTCTCGGTTTTGGAGCAGCTTTCAGCAAGCTATGGGGATAAAGCTATCTCTTGGTACTGTTTTTCATCCCCAAACTGATGGATAATCAGAGAGGACAATTCGTACGCTTGAGGATATGCTCTGAGCTTGTGTCCTTGACTCCGGGGGCCATTGGGACGACCATTTGCCCCTGATAGAGTTTGCCTACAACAACAGCTATCAAGCAAGTATCGGCATGGCTCCATATGAGGCGTTATATGGGCGCCCGTGCAGATCACCGATTTGCTGGGAGGAGGTGGGCGATAGAAGGTTGTTCGGCCCAGAGTTGTTAGAGGAGACCACGTCCAAGATAGTTAGAATCAAGAAGAACATTCAGACAACTCAGAGTAGGCAGAAGAGTTATGCAGATACCCGGAGGAGAGACTTAGCATTTGAGAAAGGCGACCGGGTGTTTCTTAAGGTCACTCCTTTCAAGGGAATTAGTAGGTTTGGCAGGAGGGGAAAATTAAACCCCCAGTATATTGGACCCTTCGAAATCTTAGACAGGATTGGTACTGCTGCCTACAGACTAGCACTGCCTCCAGAGCTCTCCAGAGTCCACAACGTGTTCCATATATCCATGCTACGTAAGTACAACCCGGACCCTTCTCATGTCTTGGCTCATGAACCGCTTCCACTCAAAGAGGACTTGTCTTATGAAGAAGTGTCGGTCGGTATCACGGACCGAAAGAGCAGAATACTCCGCAACCGGAAAATATCATTTGTAAAGGTCGTGTGGCAGAACCACACGCCCAGGGAGGTTACTTGGGAGCTAGAATAAGAATTTAGAGCCCAGTATCCCCATTTGTTCGACCAAGAGTAAGAGGCAAAGTTGGGGGACCAAATTTCTTTAAGGGGGGAGAGTTGTAACACTCGAATAAAAATAAATGTTTTATTTATTTATTTTTATTCTTATTTATTTATTTGGATGTCTATTTAATTTAATTTAATTTAAATCAAGGAAAATAAAAATAATAATAATGATAAAATTGGGTAAAAATATTATTTGGATTTAATTGAAATTGATTTTGGGAAAAAGGGGTGAAAATTTAGATTATGGGGGTATTTTTGAAAAGAAAATCGGAAACCGGGGGGTTAAAACGCAATTTAGAAAAATTGAGCCACGTCAGCACCACGTCAGTAGCCACGTCAGCGGCCCGGTCAGCAGTCCCGGCCAACCAGAATGCGCCGCGTGGCAAGGCAACGCTGACTAGGGAACGGGCCACGTGGGCGATCCGCGTGCGCGCGATCGGATGGCCCAGATCCGTTCCTGCGCACACGGACGGCCCAGATTGCATCACGATGAACGGCCCAGATTTAATCCCAATTAAATCGCGATCGGACGTCCCAGATTCAATCTTGATGGACGGTAAAGATTAAGAGGCAAAGGGTATATATACCCCCACCCACACCTGACCAAAGAAACCCTAGCCGCCAGTGCTCGGCGGAGGAGCCGGCCGCCGCCACCCGCCGCCGCACCGGGAAAGTTTACGACCGTCGATCAAGGTAATTTTTCTCCTCCTTGCTCGTTTTTCGACGCTGAGTCCGCCTATGGCCAAACCGGAGCCAAACCACCGGCCAAACAGCCAGAATACCCAGCCAAAACCCAGTGGCGCCGCCGCGTCACTCCTCGATTTTGGCCTCCGATGAGGCCTTTCCCGGCCTCTATTTGATGCAAATTTTATACCACTGTGATCACCGTTCTTTTCTCTACAGGTTGATTGGAACGAAACATCAAAACACGACTCACGTCGGAGGAGCCGCCGCACCGAAAAGCACCGCCACCAGTAAGTTTTGGTTTTTCATGATTTTTCGGCCCACCGAGGGCCCTAGGGTTGTTCTATCGCAGGAACCGATGCAAGCATGACTGAATTCGGTCGAAAACGGCCAACCCGAGGTGGATCGCCGTCGCAAGCGGTGGCGCAGTCACCGGAGCACGAAGAAGCCGCCGTGCCGGGAATTGCGATATTGGCCGAAAGGGGCCCTAGGTCTAATTTGGGATTTTTTGGGACACGTGCAGGTACCAGTAGTGCGTTTCAGTTCCCTGGGAAAAAAAATTTCATGAAAAATTAAGGACAGCCTGTAGGCGCACTGTAGAGCCGTATTCAGACCCCGAAATAAGTAAGGACTCCTCACCCTATTTCATATCACGGTATTAAAGCTAAATAAATAATTAAACTTTACTGTGTGACTTTATAGATGTATAATTGATTAAGGTTGCCAATGGAGCCCGAGTCTGATACTGTGTTGGTCTGTTATTGTTTGATTTAATTTTCATTATTAAATGCAGCATGATGTTTGATGTAATTATATTATAGTCTCGTATGCATGAATCATGGTTTCTTTTATTATGGTTGGTATTATGCTTAACTCGATACTGTATTGTCTTGTTTGGTGTCCATTACTGGTTTACATATTGTGTGTGTTTGGATGATTGAAACCAAGAAAAATGGCAAAAAGGTTATGTGAATTGATAAGTGGGTAATGTGGACAGCCTGACTAGATATCCTGGGAGATGGTGGACGGACTGGGTCCGTAGGGAACCCTATCGGGAACGTGGTCTCTCATGCCGGACGGGGTATGGAGACCTTCTGTGTTTTGGCGCCCATACCGGACGGGGTATGGGGACGACCCATTTCACCCTCATATCGGACGGGGTATTGAGGTTCATGGTTTTGGTGTCCATACCGGACGGGGTATGGGGACGGCTCTGAAATCAGGTTATAAATGTTAAGGGTTCACGGGTAGCGGGACCCTTATGGATCCCCATGGATACTAGTAGGCTGGTAAATGAGAAAAATGTGTTGTTTAATGATTGAAATGTAAAGGCGTGGTAAGTATTATGTTATACAGTTCATATGATTTCATGATGATGATAATGTTATTTCTTTAATATGTTGTTTTATGGACCTCACCGAGGTATGTGGACAGTAAAGGTTTTTATGTTAACAAACGAGTTTATTATAAATTATGCTCCATTGGTCTTTTTGTGTTTTCTATCCACCTTTACCTCTGTGGCGGTGAGATAGTGTGATATCTTTACTGGGCTAGTGTAGCTCATTCCTTATTTAACCATTTCAGATCAGGAAGACATTGTTCCCGAGCCCGTTCCGCAGGAAGACGGCGAAGGGGACACCTAAAGACTCCGTAGTTATATTTATAGTTCTTATTTTCGAGTATCTCTTTTAGTTAGTATGTTCTTTTATATTTTGAGCACGTTTTTGGTTTTAGTGTAAGGGATGTTAATCAAAATTTTTTTTACGCTTCCGCATTTGACATTTTTAATGCACATATTTCATTCTAAATTTCCGGGGCCGTTACAAATTGATCATTTTGCCATTTGTTAGTTGATTTATACATTCAAAATCTTCTTCAATTGAATTAATATGACGAAAAAACTTTTTTCCTCATTTAAATTAATTAATTAATTCAAGTAAGGAAATTTGAAAAAAATACTGGATAGTTAATAATACATTTAAAATAAACTACATTTTTTGTGTTATTACATATAATGTCGTAGTAGTAGTAGTAGTAATAGCAACAGTAGCAGCAGTAGTAGTAGTACTACTACTACTATAAATACCCATGTACTTGAAGGCTTTTAGCATCAGCCACAAATCAAAAATTAAGTTTCTCCATTAGTTTGTCTTACTTCTTCCTCTCATATTTCAACAAATTCTTATATTCAGCTACCTTAACTCTTCATTTTTTCTAATAAAAAAAATCAAGCCTAATTGATCATTTTGTCGTTTGTAGGGTAATTTGTACATTCAAATTCTTTTTCAATTAAATTAATATGAAAACAATTTTTTTTCATTTAAATTAATTGAATAATTAAAGTAATAAAATCTAAAATGTTGGATAGTTAATAATACAATTAAAATAAACTAAATTTTTATGGTGTTACATATAATACAGTAGTAGTAGCAGTAGTAGCAGTAATAACAACAATAATATTAGCCGCAGCAGTAGTAGTCGTAGAGGTAATATCAATAGTAGCAGTAATATTAGTATTAGTAGTAGTAGTAGTAGTAGTACTGGTACCTATAAATACCGATGTACATGAAGGGTTTTAGCATCAACCACAAATCAAAACGTGAGTTTCTCAATTAGTTTTTCTAACTTCTTCCTCTCATATTTCAACAAATTATTATATGCAGCTAGTCTATCTCTTCATGTTTTCTAACAAAAATAAATTAAGCCTAATTGATCATTTTGCTATTTGTAGGTTGATTTATACATTAAAAATCTTCTTCAATTGAATTAATATGATAACAAAACTTTTTTTTCCTCATTTAAATTAATTAATTAATTCAAGTAAGAAAAGTTGAAAAAAATGTTGGATAGTTAATAATGCTATTAAAATAAACTATATTTTTGTTTTATTACATATAATGAAATAGCAGTAGCACTAGTAGTAAGAGCAGTAGTAATAGTAGTATTAGTAGTAGTAGCATTTTTAGTAGTAGTATTAGTAGTAGTACCTATAAATACCCATGTATTTGAAGGCTTTTAGCATTAACCACAAATTAAAACTTAAGTTTCTCAATTAGTTTGTCTTATTTATTCCTCACATATTTCAATAAATTATTATATTCAACTAGCTTATCTCTTTATTTTCTTCTAACAGAAATAAATCAAGCCTAATTGATTATTTTGTCATTTGTTGGTTGATTTTTACATTTAAATTCTTCTTCAATTGAATTAATATGACAACAAAACTTTTTTTGTTTAAATTAATTAATTAATTAAATTAAAGAAATTTGAAAAACAAATGCTGGATAGTTAATAATAGTATTAAAATAAACTAAAATTTCTATAGTGTTACATATATTGCTATAGTAGTGACAATAGCAATAGCAACAATAGTAGCAATATTAGCAAGTAGTAGTAGCAGTAGTAAAAATAGTAACAGTTGTAGCAATAGTAACAGTGGCAGCTGTAGCAGTAGTACTTGTTGTTGTAGCAGTAGCAGTAGTAGCTACAAATTGAAGTAACAGTAGTAGCAGTAGCAGTAGTATTAGTAGTAGTAGTAGCATTAGTAGTAGTAGTAGTAATACTAGTACTAGTACTATAAATACCCATGTACTTAAAAGGTTTTAGCATCAACCACAAATCAAAACTTGAGTTTCTCAATTAGTCTCTCTTGTTTCTTCCTCTCATATTTCAACAAATTATTATATTCGGCTAGTCCATTTCTTCATCTTTTCTAACAAAAATAAATCAAGCCTAATTGATTATTTTGTCATTTGTAGGTTGATTTGTACATTCAAATTCTTTTTCAATTGAATTAATGTGGCAACAGAACTTTTATTTTTTTATTTAAATTAATTAATTAATTCAAGTAAGAAAATCTTAAAAAAATTCTGGATAGTTTATATTGAGGTGTGGTAGGAAGAAATAAATATGGTAAAGTATATTTCCCAAGCCTCCATCCCATCCTTGGTTTTATGTTGGGGTGAGATGTATTAGAAAATAATGGTTTTTTGAATTTCATTAATATCATTAAGAAATAAGCAAAGCAAGCACAAAGCAAGTAAATTGAACATGAGAATATAAAAATTTTATGTTGGAAAAATCCAAATTTTGTAAAACATTAAATTGAACATTTTTATGGTATGAGTGGATCTAGTCCGATCAATTCTAGTACGGACTGACAACCAATTTTGTTATAATTTTTTGGTTTGACTTATTTCATTTCATATTCTTATATTCATACATATAAGAATATGTATATTCTTATTTACATTCAATTTTTCTATCTATTAATAAAAATATAAATTCTCATATATATATATATTCATTTCATATTACTTTACTTCATAAAATGACATATATATTCATCTAATTAATGAATTAAATGCATCTTTTAATTAATTGTGTAAAAAATAATATTACTTGATGATGTGGCTTAGTGTAGTGCGCACTTCACTAACTATATGTATACATATATATATCAAATAAGATTAATTCATAAATAATAAAAAGTCTAGTGTCTTCATTTTTTTAAGCAATCAATTCATTAAGAGTTAGGAAAACATGAAAACAATATTGGGAGGTAAAATCTCCCAAACATACAAACAAGAATGGGAACGAGCAGTCTGCGCAATGTTATGGGCTACCGTTGCCTTGTCTTCGAACCCAACTTATGGATACATTAGCTTGAAGTGCTAGCAAAGTCCTACAATCTTCCCCATTGGTCATCAAAGCATTTTTTACCGTTTGTGCGACCACTTCGATAATGCCCGACCTAGTGATATTGGAGATTATATATTGCAGTGAATTACGGTACCCAAGTAGTTTAGTTAGATAGGGAGATCGACACCCTCATAACCTGTTAGAGAAAACTGTCAATACTCTTTCTATCGAGTCTCGGACGACTGCTCCCTATCTTGCCTGATAACCTGCGTCAAAAATTATACCATCCACATTGCATTTCCAGGCCCCAGGCGATGGAGTTTCCCACAACAGAGACCTTGACTAGGTGTGCAAGAGTTGTACCTTGCCTTTGTCTCTAACTTAATGTGCCTGTCTCCGTTCATGCAAAAACTTCCTCGCTAGAAAGATGGAGATCTAATCACCAAACATCCTTCAAGTTCACAAAAATTCATTCCACTTAAGTTAGAGGCGTCATAAGCAACAAAGTATCTCCATAACACCCGCTTTGCCATTGTTTTAGCTTGATGTTCCATTCATTTGAATATGTCGTTGGTCTGTTTTTCTTGGAAGTGTATACCCAGTTTTCGCCAGTAAGCCCTAGCTTTTTTCACAATTAAAGAAGACATGTTCATTGGTTTTCTCCTATTCACATCTAGGGCACACGTTCACAATTCCAATCCTTTTCTCCTGCAATTTAGATTTTACCAGAGGGATATTATTCAGCAATCTCCATGAGAAATTCTTAACTTTAGGGGGGGCTTCTGACTGCCACAAATACTTCCACATGTTAAATGATCATTGTGCGTGGTTTGCATGGAAACCCATCAAATGCTGGTATGCCAATTTTATGATGTATTTGCCATCCTTCGAGTGACTCCAAATACATTTATTAGCCTGCTTCTCAGGCTTATCTGAATACTCATAATGACATCGACTTCCTCATCCACAATAGACCCCTAACATTTCTGTTGACATTTATTTTTATTTCTTAAAGAGTTTCATC
>NW_019013177.1:0-11101 GCF_000150535.2 Carica papaya | reverse complement strand
GTTGAGGAACTACAAGTCATCACAGGTGGTATCAGAGCAACGTGACCCTAGGGCATCCCTTGTACATGAGGTATAAATGTATTGTGGAGTCTTATTGCTAGGTTTCCATAAGAAATTTTTGAAGGTGGGGGAGAACATTTCATAGTTGGAGAAAATTCCCCATTGTTGTGGGAAATCTCTCTTGTGAGAAATTTCCCATATTGGAATTGCCCCATGGTAATGGAAATTTTCCCTAGTGGAAAGAAAAAATCCCTCTAGTGGGAAAAGTTTCCCATGTGGGAGGAATTCTCCCAAACGGGAGAAAATCCTCCAAGCGGAAAAAAATATTCTTGAATTAAAAACTAAACTCTATCGAGTGGGAAAGTTTCTCAATATGGAGAAATTCCCAGAACGAGAGACAACCTCTAAGTAGGTACACTCTAGATAGTAAACCCGAAGCCATATGGAAGCCAAATAACAATTTTAATTTTTTTAAGAACTCTCCTTGCGTCCCTCTAGGAAAAACAAATACCCTCACTGTTCAAGGGTTCTTTTTCCAACTTCACTTAAACACACATAATCCTTGAACCTTCTATGAACCAAATAGCCATCCAAAATTTTCTAATAATTCTCTTTGAAGTGCCTTTAGGAAAAATAAATGACTTCATTGTTCTAAAATTCTTGTCTTAGTTCTACATAAAACTACAATAATAACGCAAAATCCTAAGAAATTGAATAATCGTATACTTAAGAGATAGCAAACCATTTTGGTAGCTATAATAAGCAACACTAACTAACATATTCCTTTTCAAGAGTCTCTGTCATTCCTAAATAATATTCTATGTTCAAAAAGTAAGACCTTAGTGAACTGTCAAACCTCCCAAGTTTATGTTAGCCCCTAGTGGGAAACGTTTCCCATGTGGGAGGAATTCTCCCAAACGGGAGAAAATCCTCCAAGTGGAAAAAAAAAATTCTTGAATTAAAAACTAAACTCTATTGAGTGGGAAAGTTTCTCAATAGGGAGAAATTCCCAGAACAAGAGACAACCCCTAAGTAGGTACACTCTAGATAGTAAACCCGAAGCCATATGGAAGCCAAATAACAATTTTAATTTTTTTAAGAACTCTCCTTGCGTCCCTCTAGGAAAAACAAATACCCTCACTGTTCAAGGGTCCTTTTTCCAACTTCACTTAAAGATGCATAATCCTTGAACCTTCTATGAACTAAATAGCCATCAAAAATTTTCTAATAATTCTCTTTGAAGTGCATTTAGGAAAAACAAATGACTTCACTGTTATAAAATTCTTGTCTTAGTTCTACATAAAACTACAATAATAACACAAAATCCTAAGAAATTGAATAATCGTATACTTAAGAGATAGCAAACCATTCTGGTAGCTATAATAAGCAACACTAACTAACATATTCCTTTTCAAGAGTCTCTGTCATTCCTAAATAAAATTTCATGTTCAAAAAGTAAGACCTTAGTGAACTGTCAAACCTCCCAAGTTTATGTTATCATAGTAGCACAGTGGAAGTGTGATGAACCCTAATCACCACACTTGAATGATTTCTCTCTTCAAACTAAAAAGATAAAATTGATGGTGTGATAAGCCAGTAACTCATATCTTAAGACCATACTTAAGCACAGTCACTCAAAATTCTTGGGAACATGAAGGGTACCTACAAGAACTAGAATTAAATGTAACAATTTATAACAACATTAATGAATGAATATGCTATCAAAAGAATTCCTAATCACCATTAATAATGCAACTCTTTAAGTCCATTTTAGCCAGTCATACTTTAATTGTTAGAAGTTGAAACAAAACCAATGAATTAAATTATTCCCCGGAAACCTAAGGATTAATATGGTCATAGCTAAGATAATAGTTCTTTAACTAGAATAACTATTTTTGAGAAAATGTGAACACAACACTATTAAACCTAATCTCTGAAATAAAGAAACATAACCATAAACAAAATCCTTGAAGGACTTATGCTAGTAACAGACATATTAATGTGACACTAGGGAAATATAAAAACAATTACGTATCGAAGACACCTTGAAACAAACATACCTTTACATGTAAGAATTAGAAAAGAGGATATCACAACCTAAAACATATTCCTTAAAGAACACATTATAACCACTCCAATTTTTTGATGAGTATGCTAATAAAGTTCATGGATAGGTGTTTTTAGGTTCTTGCAAATTAAAATTTGGAGGACTAAATTTCTTAAGGGGGGAGTTTGTAACACCCACAAATTAAATAAATTTGCAAAAATGGAGTTTATAAATTAAATTATACTCAAATTTAGATAAATTAAGGTTTGGGGACTTAAATGAATAAAAACTAAAGTTTTTGGGTTCTTTTATAATTAAAAAGGACAAAAATGAGTTAAATATAAATTTTTAGGACCTTAAAATAATTATTTAAAAATTTAAAAATCATGAAAAATAGGAGTAATAAATAAGATAAATAATTTAGGATATTTTTGAAGTAAAAGTCCAAGTTATGGCCATTTTGTAATTAAAATGGACCTAATAAAAATATATATAGTGACTAGGGGTCACTATGCAATTTTTTATAAACGGGCCACATCATTTCTTGATTTGGTAATGCAACCTATTTGGTCGCTCCCGTGGTGGCCATGTCACCATGATATTCCATGCGGATTCAACACGCTGGAGACTCGTGTGTTGGATGATCGAACGACCTGCATATTTTAGTGAAAATCGAATGGTTGAGGATCCTTCCTACCTTTGGATGCAATCTAACAGTTCCTAGATGCATAGAGGATGATGATTATGATCATGCAGCTGACAAACAAGATGCTGATTAGAAGATTGAGGCATGTGTTGATTGATCACACGGTTTGCATTAGATCTATAAAGCAACAACCATAATTCATCTTGAGTACAATCCAACATTCATGCTTTTCAACGGCTCTGATGAGTAAAAATTTGAATCAATGGTGTAGATCTTTTAAGGAAAGGAAGTGACTTATTTGCCCTTAATGAAAGTCGATTATAGGGTCCATATGTGGCTAGATTTGATCCAATCCCATGGCTAGAAATTATTTGGGGGTGGGTATTTATGGGTCCTCTTCTTGTGACCCCTAACCCTAGCTGCCATAAGAGAAGGGTGTGGCAGAGAGTGGGATGTTGGAGAGCAAAACTAGCTCCAATAAGTGTGTTTCTCTTCCTTATTTCATTGTTTCTCTTTTTTTTCCTAAGTGTATGTGTATTCTTTCATTTTAGTTAGAAATGTAAAACCCGAGAGCTCCATCAGTCCTTCGAATGACTTTCATAGTTGGAGCTCCTCCTTTTCGCTATGGAGAAATCTGAGACTTCACTACCATGAACTCGGGGCATATTTGGTCCGCGCCTAAGTAAGAACACTATAGTTCTTAATTCATGGTTTTTATTTTCTCAAATGTTTAACACCTTAGTAATTTATTTTGTTTCTGCGAATCATATTTTGAGAGCTAGTTTGGGGGTGTAAATTGGATCCAAAAAATTAATTTGGCTTAGAATTTCGATGTAAACATAGATATGTTAAACACTTAAGTGTTCTCAAGTCTTTAGTGTATGTAGATTTGTTTCAAACTTCTTCAAGGATCTTGCAAAATAGTTTAGTGAAATAGGGTGATTAAATAATGAGAAAATCAAATGTTAAACGAAAGAGGAAATAATCCTGTAAAATTTACAAATAATCCCATTTATGTAGATATATATAGCTCATATGATTATATATATGAGTATATGTAGTTATACAAATGTGTGTGAGTATTATATGCAAGTACAGTTTGTATACATACATATATATATGCATGTTGGTGTATATGTGTGCACGTATAATTTTATATTAGATTTTTATAATATATATATGTATCTGCAAATAATAATGTAGATAATATAAACAATATATAATATAATATAAGTACAAAAATATTAAAATATGGTGTATATATATAAGTATATATAATCATATGTATATATGTGTATATGGGAGAGGAATAAATTAATTAAAATTGAAATGGGAAATTTAATTAATGTTGATAGTTTTGATAATTAAATTTGATTGAATACCTAATTAATGGGAATTGGATTTGAGTGAATAAATAATTAATAAGAATTAAAATTGATTGAATAAGTAATTAATGGAAATTTAATTTCATTGGATAAGTAATTAGTGTGCAGATTAATTTAGTTATAATTTATAATAATGAGGAAAAGGTAGTTTAAAATATCAGAATGCATAAATTTTGGAAATAATTTTTATTTAATAAATATATAAACAAGTTATTTAATTTTGAATGGAGTAGATATTATAATAAAATAATTGTGAAGTAATAGCAAAGAAACAATCTGTAAAATAACTTTTAGAATTGAGTAGATAATAGATAAAATGAACTAAAGAACAAAAAGTAAGTAGGAGTAGTACTTCAAAAATGATCATAAACTATTTGATCAAAAGAATTAAGATTATGAGTAAATTAAATAAAAAGATTTATGTGTAAAATTAATATAAAATAAGGAGGAAGTAATGTTTGAGGAATTATGTAATTAATCAAATATGCAAAACAAAAAAAAGTTAAATTGAATGATCTCTTTAGTAACTAAAATAGTTGTAGAAACGAGATGGTCATGCAATATGATTGCATAAAACTCTCGGGTTCATTGCTAACTCGAGAAGGCTTAGTTGCTATGTAGGTTTTCTACAAATTTGGGATTATTTTTGGAGTTCAAATCAGAACCCTTTTCAGTCCAAGTCTATAAGTATATCTAATAGCTATCCCAAAGCCACATTTGATTGTTTTCAAAAATGCTTTCAAGCAAAAACCTAATTAAGTTTTGAGTAAGCTTTATAAAATTAAGGAATCGGGATTGACAATCAAGTAAGTGGAAGAAATTAGAAAATAGTGATACTGAATGTTTTAATTTGTCATTTGCTTGTTGCTTGATTGTTGAATGAAGATTGCATATTTTAAATATTGTATGATAGTTGATGGTTAATAGTATGATGAGTTGAGTAGTCTGAGTAGAATCTTAATAATAGTGCATATTCATCAATAAGATTATGAACACATAAAATAACTCTCACAAATAAAATAAGATCAATAAAAAGAAATACACATTCTTTAATAAAATTAGGAATTCTAAATAAAACTAATAAAACTAAAACTAAAAATAATAAAAGCATTAAAACATAGATCATAAATAAAATGATAACTAAATAAATTACAATAAATAGGAAAGTGTATGATTAAGGGGAGTTAGGGAGTTCTACAAGGATGGAAACGAAACAAACTGGGGGAAATAGAATAGTGTGAGATATAGAGTAAGGTTAACTAAGAGACTGTATAAAGTCTCTAGGAAATATAATTAGTCTGTTAGAAAAATAAAAATATCAATCTTAATTAGAATAGGAAGAAAAGGAAAACAAAACAAAAACTTAGAAGAAACAAAAATTTAGAGTTAACCAATTTAAGATTGGTATGGCTAAAATTTAACTGTGTGGTGAACCTTATCCTTTGGTGGATGAAAACCCTTCTAGACGTGGTTGGGTATGTGTTGTGTTCTAGGTCACCTGGCGACGGACTGCTGGGACCACTGTGTGTGCATCCCCTTGTGATAGTGGGAATCCTATCCCATAATTGTACCAATTGCGTGTGATAGTGTGATAATGGATTCACCCATTCCATCTCATAGAAAACTCTAACACTTTAATAACTTCAATTTGATGATTGTGTTGGAAAAAATTGAGAATCGGGGATACCCGCTGAGGGGTTACAAATGTCTCGATTTGACCAAAAATTTACGAGAAAGTCCGATATGTGAATTTGTGGGATAGATATGGATTAGAGGGAACTGATGGATGAGTATGGTTTTGGTACCATATAAGATGTGATAATAATGTGCGATATGAGTGGTTACAATTAAGGAATTAAGAAAAGAAAGAAATTAGGGGGATAATGAGAAAATAATTAGAAAGAAGAATTTTGAAAGATAACTATTAAAGGAGAATAATGTGGGGAAAAGACTAGATAGAAGGAAGTTAGGGGGAACATTGAGAGATGAGATGGTAAATGGAATATCTCTACATTTCATGGTTTTTAAACATAAAGGGAAAGAAAAGTTTTACGTTTCTGATTGATTATATGTGGGTATCTCACATGTCTAGGGTGTAGTCTATTATATATACTTATTGAGCTTGTTGTTTTGCTAATTCCATTTAAATTCAAATCATTTTCATATCAAACCAAAGAAGATAGTTGATAGAGCCAAATAAGGAGTTTCGTGTTTTTGTTTTCATCTCGTGAGTTTTAGTTCAGTTGTGGACTCTACAAAATTTTATAACCTCATTATGCAAATTATGTTACGAGTTGTATAAGGGACGAATAGCTTCTGTTGTGCTTTTATTTTTAAAGTTTATGTTGTATTTTCTAGCTCAGTTGTGTTTGGCAGCATGGTTTCTTATTGGGGAACTACGAGCCATCATAATTTGTCTGCACACAAATATTACCAATATACACAATGTCTGCATAGGTGGTGTTACCCATCCTCACTCTATCAAAATCCCCTACTTTGTACATAGTAAAGACATCTCTTCTGTGTGTAGCATGATAGGATGTTGCAGAATCAGTAACCACTCAGTATCAAAATCAGTGATGTGGTTATGATCTTTAATGAATGAAAGTACAACCAATTCTTCACTGTCATCAGCTACAATTGCAATAGTGTTATGATCATCTATCTTTTTCTAATTTTTCTCACTATTATGTTCCTTTTTCCAAATCCTACAATTTCTTTTCATATATCTCTCTTTGCTGCAATGATAACAACTGAACTTTCCTTTCGCCTGTGATTTACCTCTGGATTTATAGCCCTCCTTAGGACCTCTACTTTTACTTCTACCCATGCTCTCTATCGTCGTAACAAGTGCTTGTGAAGTCTAAATACCCATATATTTTGTCTTAGTCTCTTTATTGTGCAGACTATCTATTACCACAGGTAAAGATAAAATACCGTATGGAGCAGAATTGCTAAAAGACACTACTAAGGTTTTCCAACTGTCTGACAAAGAACTCAAGAGAAATAATGCCTACAATTCATCATCTCGAGCCATTTTCATTATGTTCAACTCATTTACCTACTCTTAAAATTTACTCAAGTGTTCTGCAAGTGATTGTCCATCTCTCAACTTTAGATTGACAAGATTTCTAATGATAAAAGTCTTATTTCGAGCAATTTTTCTCTCATACATATTTTTCAATTTGTTCTATAAAACCTGTGCATTCACTTCTTTTTTTATATAATGGTAGACACTATTATCCATCCACCTTTGGCTTAGCAGTTCCTAACTTAATTGAATCATATAAAAACTTACGATAAAGAAGATCCTCCATCTTTGACTTCCAAATTGAATAATTTGAAGAAGATAAATTTTATCATAGTATCAGCAAATTCCTCCATCTTAATTCACATAATCAATCTCAAACCATAAATTAATCAATAAACCAGTTAACCAAGCTCTAATACCACTTGTTGGGTCCCGAATACGGATATAATTGATTGTGTAAATTAACTCAATCCCAAATTAATTAGCGGAACTAATAACAATAATCTCAAGCAAAATTGATGCACAATCGAGAAAAAATAATTAGAAGATAATAACCGCAAAATTAAATAAACACAAAATTTTACATAAAAAATCCTTCAATGTGAAGGAAAAAACCACGAGTCAAGCTGTGAATCAAATCTACTATTAACGGAAATAAATACTAAGTAATCCACTAAGAATTAAATCCAGAATAAAAAAAATGTGCAGAACTTGAAGAAAAGGGTAAACAAAATTAAATTACTTTCTTAAAAGAAGATTAAATAGATGACATAAGAAATGATGTCACCAATGAGACAGAATAACAAACACCTTTTTCCTTTTCTCTTAGTAGCCACTCAACCAATATATATCTATATATATATATATTGCTAGAATAAAAATACTTTTTAAATTTGTAGATCTGTAAAAAAACTAAACATACAGTCTCGTACTGAATTAATAAGAAAAGTAAGTGAAAGCGTACCTGGATTCATCGTAGAAGAATTGTTCGTATCTGATGGTAGAATCTTTTGAATCAACATGGTGCCTAAAAACTAGTTTTTTCTGGTGATAGGATTTCAAAAAAACAAAATGGCAACCTTGTGATTCGGGGAACATAACTACCTTTTATATCGACAAACTTTTTCAATTTTTATTTTGCCCACCATAAAATGAGAATATTACAAAAATAGTATTTGCACATTACAAGCCCATACTTAAACTCGGTGCATTAAGACCCAATATTGTTTAATTATATTTGATCACTTTTAAACGAGCTTATTAAATTGATAGCCTGTTACGTATATCAAGGCCCACATTAAGTCCACATTAGGCCCACATTAAGCCCACATGTTAGAAAAAATTCAACAATCTCCCACTTGGGCTTTATACAACACCTTAACTATGTGTTAATTAACCGTAGAAGTACTCATAACTGTGCTATCAATACCTGAATGCATCACCAAACAATCTTGTCCATTGATCATAATGACACAGGATCAAAGCGGCCTTTGCTACAGCTAACATAGCTAAACCCATCAATGGTCACGTATATTAGTACAATCAAATGACATAAATCAAACATGGATGTGCTGCATAGAAATTACATGCTATGTGATCTAAGCATGCTTATTTCTAACTAGCCCTGCCTTAACCTTAGTGAGATTAACTGTAAGAAAACTCAGAGATAATATTTATAAACAAAAATAAAATATAAAAACTAAAATGAAACCATATACACATAAACCAAAATCAAAGTACAAAGTTTATGACATGTCTTACAAGATAAATGCAACTATGGTACAAGATTCCCACTGAATCTATATATTATATAAGGATACAACACCCATATAAGCAATGTGCTCATGAAAGACCTTAGTTGGTAGTCTCTTAGTGAGCAGATCCACAATCATAGAGTTTGTTCTAATGTACTCTATTTATATCTTCTTACTCTGAACTCTTTCTTTAACAACGAGGAACTTAATATGTATACGTTTTGACTTCATAGAACTCATGTTGTTGTTGGAATACATAACTACAAACTTATTGTCACAAAATAACTTTAATGGTCTTTCAATGGCATCAACAATACGTAGCCTAGTGATAAAATTTCGTAACCATATTCCATGATTGGATGCCTCATAACAAGCTACAAACTCTGTTGTCATAGTAGAAGAGGCTATAAGTGTTTGTTTAACACTCTTCCAGAAAATAGATCCCCCAGTAAGTAGATATAGCATGATGTAGATTTTTTGCTGTCTTAACATCCAACGAAATCAGAATTAGAATAATTAATGATCTCCAATTGATCTAACCTCCTGTATATGAGTATATAACCTTTTATTCTTTGTAAATACTGCATGACACGTTTGGTTATTTTTTAATGATTTATACATGGATTGCTTAAATATCTACCTAACATCCTAATAATGTACGCAATTTCAAGATGCGTATAAACTTGTGCACACATAAGACTTCATACAGTTGAAGCATAAAGAATCTTTTGCATCTCCATAGTCTTTAGTTCAATTTTGGAGCATTGACTAAGAGTTAACTTGTCTCCTTTAGACACAGGAGAGTCACCTAGTTTCCAATCATATATGTCAAACCTTTTAAGAACCTTTTTTATTAGCTCTTTTGTGATAATCCAAGAATACTCCAAGAGCGATCCTGGTGTATCTGAATCCCTAATAAAAAAGTGACATCCCCAAGATCTATCATCTCAAATTTTTTTATCAAAAATCTCTTGGTTTCGTGTAATAAGACTATATCACTACTTGCAAGTAGTATGTCATTGACATATAAAACCAAAAAGATATACTTACTCCCACTGAACTTGTGGTATACATAATCTTCTACTAAGTTCATCTTAAAACCAAACGATATGACGACTTGATGAAATTTGTGATACCATTGACGGAAAGCCTGCTTAAGTCCATAGATGGATTTCTATAGTTTGCAAATCATTTGTTGTGTATCTCTGGATACAAAGTTTTTTAGTTGCACTATATAAATTGTCTCATTAATGTCACCATTGAGAAACACTGTCTTAACATCCATCTGATGTAACTGAAGATCAAAATGTACAACTAAAGCCATTGTAGTCCTGAAAAAATCTTTTGACAAAACTAGAGAAAAAGTCTCTTTATAATCGATCCATTTTTTCTATGTAAAGCCTTTAACAATAAGATGGGCCTTGTACCTCTCCATATTACCTTTCGAATCCCTCTTGGTTTTAAATATATATTTGCAACCAATAGATTTACATCCTTAGGCAGTAGGACAAGATCTCAAACATCATTGTCCTTCATCGACTTTATCTCTTCATTCATGGCATCAATACACTTTTGAGAGTTATAACTTTTAATGGCTTGAAAAAAATTGATAAGATCATCTTTCACTATACCAATGTCAAACTCATATTTTTGATAGTCATATGAAATTGTACTTCTCCTCTCTATAGTGGATCTCTTTAATGACATAAGTTCTTGAGGGTGTAAAGTTTGTGCTTCAAGAATAGTTTCCTGAATAAGAACGAGAGATACTATAACATTATCTTGATTTAGATTTACTTCTTAAACAATACTAGGTATAAGAACTTGATCCTGATCATTATCAATAACAAGTGAGGGAATAAGAATATCTACCCTTTCCTCTTCAAAGACAAGGTCTTAGACTCTTTCTCGCCCCACAAACTCAACATCCTCAAAGAACTGGGAATTTTTCATCTAAAAAATTATCTTAGCAGTAGGATCATAAAACTTGTAACCCCTGAATCACTCAGAATAACCAACAAAATAGTAATGAATAGTTCTAGAGTCTAGTTTCTTTTCCTGTGGCCTATGAGGCCTACCCTTAGCTGGACATCCCCAAATATGCAAATGTCTCAAAATAGACTTCTCTTTGTTATTGCTTTAGTTGGAACTCTATTAAGTAAATATATTACAGTCTTTAATGCTTCACCCTAGAGTGATTTAGGTAAGGTAGAATGACTAATCATGCTCCTCACCATG
>NW_019013174.1:1772-13450 GCF_000150535.2 Carica papaya | reverse complement strand
AAAAAAGTAGTCAATAGAGGTAGATATCGAGGTCAAGGTTATAGTAAAGGAAGAAGTAATAGTAGAAATTAACAATTTGATCGTGGGCAATAGGCTATAATAAAGTAATATTCAGTGCCACTATTACAAGAAGTTTATGCATATGAAGGCTGAATGTTGGAAACGAGAAAAAAAAATAAGTTATGTTGCAGAAGACAAAGAAAAAGAGGTATTACTCATGACATATAAAGCTAAACATGTTGATTCAACTGTAAATGAAGTCTAGTATCTAGACAGCGGCTGTTCAAGTCATATGATAGGTTTAAAATCAGTATTTAAAGAGCTAGATGAGTCTCAAAAGACAAAAGTAAGGCTTGGAGACAATAAGGCACTTCAAGTTGATGGTAAAGGTACAGTTGTTGTCACTATTTCCATTGGTAATGTTAAGTTTCTCTATGGTGTATTTTATATTCCTAATCTATCTCATAGCTTGTTGAGTGTTGGGTAACTAATTAGTAGTGGGTATTCAGTGTTATTTGATGATTCTTCTTGTACTATTATGGACAAAGAATCAGGGCAGCCTATAGTTAATGTTGAAATGACAGCAAACAAAATGCTTCCTTTAGCTATGTCTATCATAGAAGATCATGCTCTTGTTGCCAATAGTTCAGAAAATGAGTCGATGTTGTGGCATTTACGATATGGGCATTTGAATGTCAATGGATACAATTCTTCATCCAGCAAACTATTCATGATACAATTTTTTCAAGAATTTCAACTGCAACTATAACAAAGGAAGCATGGGAGACACTAAAGAAGGAATTTCAAGGCTTAATAAAGGTAATTATGATTAAAATTAAATCTTTACACCGTAATTTTGAAATTTTCTTTATGGAAAGTAATGAGACTGTGCAAGAATTTCTATTAAGAGTAATAGTAATTATGAGTAAAATGAGATCCTATGGAGAGAAACTTAATTATCAAACTATTATTGAAAAAGTTTTAAGGAGCTTAACTCCTAAAGTTGATCATGTAGTTGCTGCCATTGAAGAATCAAAGGATCTTTCTAGTTTTTCATTTGATGAACTAATTGCTTCTTTACGAGCACATGAGGCAAGATTGAGAAGATCATTTGAAAAGATTGAGGAACAAGCATTTTAAGTTAAAAGTGACACAACTTCATATGATAATGACTCAAGAAAAGTAGTCAATAGAGGTGGATCTCGCGGTCGAGGTCGTAGTAAAGGAAGAAGTAATAATAAAAATGGGCAAGTTGATCATGGGCAATCTTCAAACAAAAAAGGCTATAATAAAAGCAATATTCAATGCCATTGTTGTAAGATGTTTGGGCATATGAAGGCTGAATGGTGAAAACGAGAAAAACAAACAAGTCATGTTGCAGAAGATAAAGAATAAAAGGTATTGTTCATGACATATGAAGCTAAACATGTTTATTCAACTATAAATGAAGTCTAGTATCTGGACAATGGCTGTTCAAGTCATATGACATATCTAAAATCAGTATTTAAAGAGCTGGATGAGTCAGAAAAGACAAAAGTAAGGCTTGGAGACAATAAGGCACTTCAAGCTAAAGGTAAAGGTACAGTTGTTGTCGCTATTTCCACCGGTAATGTTAAGCTTCTCCGTGGTATATTTTATGTTCCTAATCTATCTCATAGCTTGTTGAGTGTTGGGTAACTAATTGATAGTGAGTATTTAGTGTTATTTGATGATTCTTCTTCTACTATTATGGACAAAGAATCAGGGCAACCTATAGTTAATGTTGAAATGATAGCAAACAAAATGTTTCCTTTAGCTATGTCTATCATAGAAGATCATGCTCTTGTTGCCAATAGTTCAGAAAATGAGTCGATGTTGTGGCATTTACGATATAGGCATTTGAATGTCAATGGGCTAAAATTTTTGAGTAGAAAAGAAATGGTTAGTGGGCCGACTAAAATTGATTCTATAAAGGTATGTGAAGGGTGTATTTATGGACATAAAGTAGAAAATCATTTCCTATAGGAAAATGCTTGAGAGCTAAGTGTTGTCTTGATTTAGTGTATGCTGATTTGTGTTGGCCTATGAATATAGAATCTCTTGGTGGCAGTAAATATTTTTTACTATTTACTGACAATTTTAGCTGTATGAGTTAGTTATACTTCTTGAAATTCAAATAAGAAACTTTTGAACATTTTTGGAGGTTCAAAACACTTGTTGAGAAGCAAGATGGTGGATGTATAAGGGCTCTTCGTACGGATAGGGGTAGTGAATTTTTAACTAATGAATTCAGTATTTTTTGTGAAAAATGGTATTCACAGGGAGTTGACAGCACCATATACACTAGAGCAAAATGGCATGGCTAAATAGAAAAATCGCATGGTGGTAGAAATAGCAAGAAGTTTGTTGAAAGTAAAGGGATTGCCAAACAAATTTTGGGCAAAAGCAATTACAACGGAAATCTATTTGTTTAATATTTTACCTATAAAAGCTGTCCCAAATCAGACCCCTTATGATTGGATAGGTACAAGACCCCGGATAAGCCACTTAAGAGATTTTGGTTGTATTTCCTATACTTTGATTGATTCACGAAGTCGATAAAAACTAGACAGCAAGTAAGAAAAATGCATTTTTATTAGTTATTCATTACAATTCAAAGCATATAGGTTATATAACCCTATGAGTGGAAAAGTGATAATAAGCAGGAGTGTGATGTTTAATGAAAATGCAAGCTGGAATTGGGATAAAAAAGAAGCCGATTCTACAACTATATCGCCGTATGAAACTGGGTTTATTTAAACATAGAAGAAAATGCAACTTTTACAACTACAACTCCATTAACACCGCATATGCATTATTTATAGTTGAACCAACCAGCACCGAAGAAGTAATCTAAGAGAAAGAGTGGTGTCAAGCAATGAAGGAGGAACTTACAATAATAAAAAAAATGAAACTTGGGAATTCGTTGACTTGCCAAATGAAAAACATACTATTGGTCCTAAAAGGGTGTTTAAGACAAACTATCATGCTGATGGGAGTATTCACAAACATAAGGCAAAGCTTGTCGTAATAGGGTATTCACAAGGGTAAGGCATAGACTTTGAAGATACATTTTCTCTGGTTGCTAGATTTAAAATTGTAAGAATTTTCTTAGCCTTGGCTACTCAGTTTAATTGGATAGTTTTTTAATTTGATGTTAAATCTATCTTTTTAAATGGTGAATTAGAAGAAGAAGTTTATGTCATAAAGCCTGAAGGTTTTATAATCAATGGCAAGGAGAAAAATGTGTACAAGCTAAAAAAGGCTTTGTATGGGTTAAAGCAGGCCCCTCGAGTTTGGTACACCAAAATCAACTCTTATTTTCAGTAAAATGGTTTTGAAATAAGAAAAAATGAGCCTACTCTCTACTTGAAAAAGAAAGGTACCAGTGAATTTATTGTTGTGTGCCTTTATGTTGATATAATTTATATGGGGTCTAGTAAATCTCTCATTACTGAATTTAAAGATTATATGATGAGTAAGTTTGAAATGATAAACTTGGGATTATTGCATTATTTTTTTATGTTAGAGGTGCATCAAAGTAAAAGTGGAATTTTTATTTCACAAAGGAAGGTTGCAATCAACCTTCTCAAAAAGTTTAGTATGATTGATTGTAAAGTGGCTACCACTCCCATGAATATGAATGAAAAGCTACAAGTTGAAGATGGAACTGAAAAAGGAGATGCTAGTCATTATAGAAGTCTAGTAGGAGGACTAATTTATCTAACTCATACTAGGTCAGATATAGCATTTTCTATTGGTGTTGTCTATAGATTTATGCACTCTCCTACAAAGCATTATTACATAGTAACAAAAAGAATTATGCGGTATATTGCTGGAACAATTGAGTCCAATATTTGGTATTCTAAGAATTCAAAATACAAGTTGTTTGGATACACAAATAGTGATTGGAGAGGCTGTTTAAATGACAGAAAAAACATATAAGGCAATATGTTTTCTCTTAGGTTTGGAGCTATTTTATGGAGTTCAAAGAAATAGACAACTACAGTTCTTTCCTCTGCAGAGGTAGAATAAGTTGCTGCTACTTCCGCCACATGTCAACCGATTTAGTTAAGGAGATTACTTGTAGATGTTGGTCAAGAACAAAAGAGTGCAATAAAAATTTTCTACGATAATAATGTTGTAATAATAATGGCCAAGAACCCAGCTTTTCATGGAAGAACAAAACACATAGATTTGCATCATCACTTCATCCGTGATTTGGTCTTAAATGGGGCAATCACTCTGAAATTTTGCAACACAAATGAACAAGTGGTTGATATATTTACGAAGGCACTTTTCTATGAGAAATATGTTTATTTTAAATCTAAGCTTGGTGTGTGTAATTTTGAATCAAGGGGAGAATGTTGAAGAATGATTCAAAATTACAGTTAAGTATATTTTATTTAGTTGGGTAAGTTGTGATCAGTTTTTTCCTATTTGTTAGACATGTAACTCTTAGTTGTGTAGTAGGCATAGTCGTAGAAGTTAAGAACTAATTTTCAACACAACAGTTTCTTTGTAAGCTTATAAATAGGCATTATCCCTTTGCTGATATATATGCAGAAAAATTCCTTCAATATTGTAAAAAATCTCCTATGTTATTTTTACTTGTTTTGCTAGTTTGTTTTTATTTTCAAATAATATTCTCTTTATAAATAGGTTTGTTTACCTATTGGTGATGTACTCTCAATTGATTATAGTGGAATACTTTCTTATCGGTCTTATATCTAGATATAGGCACATTGTCGAACCATGTTAAACCCACCCTTGTGTTCTTTTCTTTCTTCTTTTACTTTGGTGTGATTGTGTACAATTTAGGGATTTATTTCTCCAATAAGTGGTATCAAAGCTTGGGTTTGAGATAAAGTCAAATTAGAGAGCAAGATATCAGATCAGGTTAAGAAAGTGGTGGAGGTAGTACAAATATAACATCTAATGAGTCTATTTCACTAGATAGTTAGGAAAGGCAATATCATAATCAGATCACGATGTCAGAGAATAAGTAAAGTTAGAGTTAAGTCCAATGGCCAAGGGAATGGAGTGCAGAATCTTAATCAAGAAGGTATGGTGCACCTGACCAACCACAATCATATAGTATTGCAACAGACAAAAAGAGAAGACATATTGATGACTATAAAATTATGGGAATCTAGTTGCATGTGACTTGTCAGTTATAAGAAAAGTTGATTTACAGGAACCGAAGAATTCATATGTAAATTAGATGATTGATGTTATGTGTGAAGAACTTGATGGTAGATGTCACTTTGTTTAGGGATCACATAGCAAGTTTAGGTGTGACCTAGACTTGATTGGAATATGTGATACTCAATAACATCCCAGTGAGGCATGTTGGCAAAATAGTACGACAAGATGATCAGTTACTTTAATGATAGAGGGAATTCAAGCCAAGGGAAAGATTAGTTGATGATAGACATGTACGTACACGTGTGTTGTGTGCACATGTTAAACATCACTTTTATGCTACTCTTTATACATATAGTATTGTTTATATATATGCTGCTCTTTATGCTACTCTTCATATACAGTATGCATATAATAAAGAACATGTGAAACCTCACTTTCATGCTACTCTTTAATACTTATAGTATTACATATATATGTATGCAATACTACTCTTCATGTAACTCTTTATATATGTGCTTGCATATTGTATTGCTCCTGTTAAATCTCACTTTCATGCTACTCTTTAATATTTATATATTGCATATATATATATACAACACTATTTTTTGTACTATTCTTCATATAATACATTTACATATAGTATTACATGCGTGAAATCTCACTTTCATGCTACTCTTCATACATGCTTCTTTTCACGCTTACAGATTTACGTGTGTATATATAGATGCATGAGCTATAACATCAAATCAATATTTATAAGTTATATTGCAACTTTATTAATGAAAACCCTACAGTATAAATGTGCAGCTCATACTTACTTACAATGAAAATATTATGTTGAAAGATTATTGTATATATACATTTTATTAATGGAAAACAAAACCTCAAGACATGGAGATGAGATTCCAACTTCATTTCTATTCTTAAAGGAACATAATTAACAAAAAAGTCCAAGAAACTCTATCAAATCAATCTCATTGCCAAATATTATTATCTTTTTTAATAGGCATTTAATTATTAACTTTCACATTCAATCAAGTAATTATTAACATATTCAAACCAAAGCCTAATTAATAGCTAAAGTCTAAACATCTTGAGAGGGAGAGAGAGTTGAGCTATTTATGACTTCAACTATGGAACTAAATAATCATTAGAGATAAATTAGAAGCATCAATATAATACACTATATTTTTTTTTCTTTTCAAGTTTAATGATTATGACTATTATATATATAATATCTATATATATGTAAATGTCGGAAAATCATTATTTTCTCACATGTAAATGAGAGAAATAATTAATCATATAATATAAATAATGATCAGAATAAGAAATTATAGTAGGTGGTAAAGAGATCATAGAAAATTCACCTGTTTGGCTTCGCTGGAAGTTGGTAGTAATTTGATCTAAAACTGGTTAGGTAGTTGGATTATGTTGAGGAAAAGATGAAGGGTTCACATAAAAAGAATTATCATCGATCTCTATAGGTTCAGTTTTAACGACAACTTGCTGAAGTAAAGGCTTAGCTCTTTTAGTGTTTTTATATGATTTCTTCCACTTGCTCTTCATGTTGATTAAGTTCAGCTAGACTTGTTTAAGGACATAGTTTATTAAACTCTCTGCTTCCCTCAACCTGTACCTCAATCCACATGCATTGCACAATAATGGCTTCTCCAGAGGTCCATTTCTCCAAAATGGTGTACCTATATCTACAAATACATATATACACATGAATGATAATCTCATCCTAAGCTCTCCAACGACATTAATATTTATTATATAAATTGAAGCAGCCATGTGTTCTTCTTTTTTCGATTACATTTAGTTTTAGAAAATTCTTATTTGCTAACTATATTAGGAGAGTAAATGCTTGTGCTCGTGCTCGGTATTAGAAATATATAAGCTTGTAACTCATAATTAGGTTAAATCTTATTGTACATATATAAAATAAGTGTAAATGAATATAAATGTCAGTCAAGGTTACCACTTGTTTAATTCTTTTAGTGGTAATGATTTAATTTTATATATATATATAGAAGATTATCATATATATTAAAAACTAAAGGATAATTGAACTGATAGATATAAGAATTGAACGAAGAAAAAAAAAACTCACTTTTAACTCCACAATGGCGACAAGGACCTTTTCTCATCATGACTAATAATTCCAAGTATCTACAGGAAATATTTAGGTCAATTACACAAGCTTCAATTGAAGATTAAACTTGACTTCCAATAATAATTAAAAAATAATCTATGAAATTTAAGTGGAGCTTTAATTAAGAGAAAATTTTAATGGAGAAGAAAACCCAATGTCTATTTCAAGATTTTTCCCTCAAAAATTTATTCATCCCTCTTCAATTTTGTCGTTATTGGGGGATGTTACTTGACTTCCCTATGTACGTATGTGGCTAGAAATGTTAGAAAAAAGAAAATTACCTGGTGTAATTTGAAAACCCTAAATGCTTGTGCTTACTGAAACAAAGAAAATAATATTTAATTATTTGTTAAATTGGAGATAATTCTCTTAAACATGTTTTTTTTTTCCTCTCTTAATTAAGTTTTTAGATAAATTATATCCATAAATACTTCTCATTTAAAACTTATCTTTATGGTAAATTAAAATTTAAAAATTTTATCTCAAATACAATTGTTATGCTTATTGAATAAAGAAAATAACACCTAATTATTTTTTAATTTGGGATAAATCTCTTAAATATATCTTTTTTTCTCTCTTAATCAAGTTTTTAAGTAAATTATGTCCATAAAGACTTCTCATTTAAGATTCACATTTATTGCAAATTAAAATTTAACAATTTTATCTCAAATACAGGTGTAAAATAATATTTATGTTATTTTTAATTTTATCCCTATAACATGTGGAAGTATATTTTTATGATTGTGATGTAGAAGGTAAGAATATATCAAAATTAAATTTTACTTTATAGGGGCAAAACTAGAATTTACTGTTTGAATCACGCATATATATTTGATTAAAGTCAAAGTAATGGAACTAAATCTTTAATTTGTTTATGATATTTGAGTTCTAATTTTATTTAGTTTACCAAAGTCACATAATATGAATTGGTAGGATCATGAATTAATTTTTGGTTATTGACCCAAATTTATTGACCATGCCATTACTCATGATTACAAACCTAAATGACTAATTACTTTATATAAAACAAAAACAAAAACATATATTAAATTGCTATAAAGAAAAATTATAAGGAATACAAAATCATAAATATATTTTGGTAAAAGAACTGAAACCCACATTTAAACCAATTGCAATGACGTAATACACACACTATATATGTAAGCAACAAGCTCATATACTTCCAAAATCTTCTAACTCAATAGTTTTGTTACTTCCATTTTTGACATATCTTCTACCATTTCATATAAAATTTTCTTGCTTTGGAAATTAAACAGGCTATAACCAGAATATTAATGTGATTGTAATTAACAGTCAAATTATGGCAAATATCCAAGTGTCCTAAAAGTTTACATGGCTATAACTTGAGCAATTGATGTAACCAACAAAATTCTTCTTTCATTTCAGCAACATATATATATATATATAAACGTTGATGATTCACTGTGTATAAAATTATTCTCTAATAGCTGATATTGTAGAGGTCTTCTAACTTGCGAATGATTAATAGTAAGCATTCACTTGAAAAAAAGGAAAACAAATAACAAAGGAAATATTTAGGTATAAGTCAGCTTTAATATTTAAGAAGCTAAAAGAGAGGTAAGTTTGGAACTTACACAAAATGTAGCCTCTGAAAATCTAATATTTAGTACAATATCAATCAATAATGATGTAATCATCAATCTCATCATCGTTATCATTGCCATCGTCATCCTCATCATTATCCTCATCATCATTTTGGGAATTAACAAAAGGAGGAGGCTTTAGGAGAACAATTCCAAGGGCAATCTCAGAGGGATCAATGTGGTGATTAGGGAGATTATAGAGAAGCACATTGTCTTTAACAAATTCTTCAAAAAAAATATTAGATCTTTTATATTTCAAAAGATTATTGAATTCTCTGCGAAGTATTTTAATGGGTGAAGGAGGACGGTATCTCATGGAAGTTCTCTTCTTCTTAGGTATTGGTTTTTCCCAGAATGACCTTGCTCCTATTTTTTCGCCTAGAAAACCCTATGTCAATATTTCATCACCTCCACATATATACATACATGTATAGGCTACTTTTTTTCCTAATGATAATGAATGAATAATTAATTGTAATCAACATTATAATAGAAGGGCCAAAAAAAAAAATAGGAGCATATTTTAGTTAAGGAGGTGAGCAAATTTAATTAACTAGAAATTAAGGAAAATGCAGAATTTATATAACCCATATACAATAATGGAGGTAAAAAAGAGTAACTATAAGATACTATGAAAATACAAATGGTTTTACAAACTCAATAAATATGTGTTTAGAACACTTTACTTTATATATACGTCAATTTTTAAAATAATCTATGTGTTTAGAACACTTAATAATAACTTGCAATTTTATTATAAAATCTAAGACTTAATCTAATTGCTCTCTCATGTTCAAACTTAGTCTTAAATACATCAATCAACGCTGTAAATTCACAAAATAAATATGCGACTAAAGTGCAGGGGAAGGCCTTTAATGCTTCACTCCTTCATGTTCATGTTTAGTTTAGACTATACTTGGTTTTTGGTGTATCATTTAGATATTTTGGGACTCAATTGTGGTGTTCATATAATAATTTTATTTAATAAAGTTTTTACCTTTAAAAACTTCATACATAATGTGTTTAGGATCTTTTCTCCATAGAAGGAAATGAAAAGAGTAAAAGCATATTTCGGTGTAGTTTATGTTAGTAGGAATAATTGCAACAATAGTTACATATAAATTTTGAAAATAAAAGGTTAGATCTTAATATTAGGAGATATATTATTATATTCGATAATTATCATGTCATCTCTTGCTAACTTCATCATCATCATCAACAACGACAACAATAACCTTGCAACAGCTTTATCTACCTCATGCTAATACAAACTTTATCATGTTATCAAGAATTCTTAACTTGTAGCAATTGTATATAGAAAGTCAAAAATAATGAATAGAGAATGTGTTTTTCATTCAAAGTTTTTTTTCTTAAATTAATACAGTACAAGAGTTCATCATGCCTCAACCAACTATTTTTCTGCTTAAATTCTTAAAAGATAAATTGCAAGGAGGTTTTTGGGTTTTGAGCCTAATTACAAATTGTTTGAAAATTACAATATGTTATCATGTTTTAGACAACTATTACAACTCAATCTAATAGACTAATTATAAACAATAAAATCATTGTTAAAATGCAAAGCATTGTTTTCCTTACAATATATAATTCATTGTTTTTCTTACATTATTTTTTTAAAAAAAAGATAAAATAAAGAAATATTAAAGAAAATAAAAGAATATCCATTAAAATCGGAAACAAGTTTGGTAAGTCAAACCTATCGTATCGCAGATTTCAAAGCTCTCTTAAATTTTGATCAAAATGAGAATTCAAATATTTTAGGTTTTAGATGAGTTTTTCATGTCTCATTTTAAGGAAAAATAATTTAATTGTATTTTAATACTTCATTAGACTAAATTTTTATATGTGTTCAGAATACAAATATTAGTTTTTAATTTTCAAAACCTACCTATTTTTATAGATATTGTCTTAGTAATTAGATTAGAGTTATATATGAAAGTTTGCTATGTATTATAGAAAGTATTTGACTCTAAACTATTAATATTACTAGAAATGAACGATTAGTGCTAAATGTTTGAACTCCTTCAAGAAACAAATTTGTACTACTCCTATCAACTCTCAGTTTCATGCTACTTTTAATATTTATATATTGCATATATATCTATGTATGTAGGACTATTTTTTTTTACTATTCATATAAAACATATGCATATAGTATAGCATGAGTGAAATCTCACTTTCATGCTATTCTTCATACATGCTGCTTTTCACGTATGCAAAGTTATGCTTGTGTGCGTGCATACACAAGCTACACCATCAAATCCATATTTATAAGTTAAATTTTGAATTTACTAACTAAACCCCTATAGCATAAATATACAACTATTGATTGCTACAATATAAATATTATGTTGAAACATTGGTGCACATATACATTTTATTCATAGAAAATAAAACCTCGAGACATGGAGATGAGATTCTAGTTTCACTCCTCATTCTTAAAGGAACCTAGTTGATAAAAAAGTCTTACCCTACAAGCAATTTTATAGGCTTTTAATTTTTATTTTTCACAGCTAATTAAATAATTATTAACATATTCAAAACAATCCAAATTAATAGCTAAAGCCTATAGGTCTTGAGAGGGTGATTGAGTTGAGTCATTCATGACTCTAACTCTAGAACTATATAATTACTAGAGAGCACTCAGTAGTATCAGTATAACACAACATATATGTTTTTCTTTTCTTTTCTTTTCCATTTTAATGAATATG
>NW_019013173.1:1723-13774 GCF_000150535.2 Carica papaya | reverse complement strand
CCGTCCACCATTTTCCAATGATACCCATTAAACTTTTCACATAAAGATCTCCATCAACAAAATAAACACAAAGTGCATACCAACATCTCATGCTATATTTACTGGTCAATTTAAATAGCATTTAAGCAAGTGATTGAATTTATCATAACCAATAATTAAGTAACCAAATAACAAGATAAATCATGCAGTAAGACACTAAATGAACCAGATAATCGATAAGACTATAAAAACTATCAGTGTAAACATGAACAGTATAATAATAAGTAATTTAGGTAGTATAGCAAAATAAATAAGAAATCATGATAAATGTAAACTAATTGGTTCAGTCTCTACTAGTGACTTATAATATTTTTAAGATTTTTTTAATTTTTCACAAATAATAATTTAAATATTTATTTTAATATAATTATTTTATAAATAATTTAATAAAAAATTATCACGGATCGATTTTCGGTCTTGAGTATTACACTCTATGTAACTTTTAGGAATGTGCATAATTGAACCATATTGAAAAATGATTCAAACCTGTAACGGCCCCAGAAATTCTAAAATAAATAAATTATAAATTTAGTGCGGAAGCGAAATAAATAGTTACATTTTAGATTGCTTACACAATAACTGAAAGTATCAAATAGGGCTTACGAGAATACCCTTCTAAAAGAACAATTAATAACCAAAGAAATAAATTAAAAGTAAACGACTGAACGTCTTACTCGCAATCTTCTTGTGGATAAGGCTCTGGATCCTGGTCATTTTGATCTGAAATGGTTAATGAAAGAATGAGTTACACTAGCCCAATAAGAATATCACGCTACTCACCGATACAGAAATAAAGGTTGGTAGAAATAATAAAAATAACTAATGAAACTCTTAATTTAGCAAAGTCGTTTATTATAAATAAAATTATTTACCTTCTACTTAACGTAACAAAATTTATGAAAACAACCTATAGAAGTAATGACATAGCACATTTTATAATTTCATATACAATCGGCTGAAACAACAATTTTATTCTTTATCAGCCTACTAGTATCTATGGGAGTTCATAGAGATGTCCCTACAACGTGTGAATCCTTATCTTTAACATTTATAATTAGTGGGTCGTCCCCATATCTTGTTCGGTATAAGTGTCAAATTACTAAACCTCAATACCCCATCCGGTATGAGAGTGAAACGAGTCGTCCTCATACCCCGTCCGGTATGAGCGCCGAGTAACCAAACCTCGATAACCCGTCCGATACGAGGAACCACTCACGGTAGGATTTTTTATGTAACCGATATGTCCATCATCTCTCAGGATATCCAGTAAGGCTGATATTTCATCCATTTATTTAATCACACAGTCTCCCTTTTATCTTTAATCTACGGTTTCCCAATTCAACTGTAATTACATAAAATAAACAAAACATGCATTAAGAAAAACAATCACGTCATAGTTTTTTAATTTAACTGTAGTGACATAAGGCAGCAATATATGGATTCAAAACCATAAAATTGATCAATTAGATATTATCATGTATTGAAATTGTAAAATAAATCAACATAAATTAACAGAGAATAATTTCCATTTCTATCTCCATTAGTAACCCTTAATTAATTATATATATTTTATAAATTGCACAAAATACCATATTATTACTAATTAGACTTCAATTCCACAACAGATAATAATGTGAGGAATTTTTACTCAAATTGATGTTCGAAATGCTAAACTTGTTGACTGCACCTACTGGCGGTTCTCGAATTTTCTGAATTTTTTTTCAGAGATTTAAACGCGCTATAGGTACCTCGAAATATCCCAAAAAATCCAAAATCAGTGTCAATGCCCCTTTTTGGCCAATTTCATAATTTTGGCATGGCTGCTCCACCGTGCTTCGGCGATGGTTTGCCTCGGGTCAGTTGTTTTTTACCAGTTTTGTATCAATCCCTGTAAGAAAATACGTTAAGGGGTCTCAGTTGGTCGAAAAAGTCAAAAAAACTGAAACTCATTGGCGGTGGAGTTCTCCAATGCAGCAGCTTCGCCGGCTCACCTTTAAGGTTTGATGTTTTGCTTCGATCAACCTGTAAAGAATGAAACAGTGATTACAGTTGTGGAAAAATTATGCAGAACGGGAATCCGAAAGGGACTTATCGGAGGTGGTTTTTGTAATTTATGCCGTCGGAATTTGGTCGCAGTTTCTGGCCAATCCGCTGGTCATTTTGCTCTGATTTCGTCATGGGGGTGTTTAAAATTTAATTTCAAGCAAAGGATAAATTTTTTACCTTTTTTGGCGGTCAGAATTGGCTCTGGCACTGTGGCGGTTGGTGGCGGTTGGGTCTTCTTCTCCGGCGGGGGGTGGGTCTGATAGCTAGAGTTAAGGTTTGATGTGAAGAGGGTTATTTATATATATCATCTTTTAATCTGGACCGTCCACGCGTTTGATCTAAATTATCCGATCGCGATTAAATAGGGAGTGAATATAAGTCGTTCATCGCGATCTGATCTGAATTATCCGATCGTGTTTAATTAAGAAGTGGATTTGGACCGTTGATCGCGTTTAAATCTAACCTTCCAATCGCATCTGGAAAGGGAACGCATCCGCGCCGTTCGTGCGCGCGAGAATGAATCTGGGCCATCCGATCACGGACACGCGGATCGCTAGTGTAGTCTCCTACGTAGCACAGCGTCAGCGCCCCTTGCTATGTGGCGCGCTCCGATTTGTCAGTGTTGCTGACTGATTGTCATACGTGACATAATTTTTCTAAATTGTATTTTGATCCCTAATTTTTTATTTTTCTTTCAAAAATACGAATAAAATCTAAACTATTTTTTAAAATTATTTTTAATTTTATTTTCCACTGTTTTCTTTATTTTTACATTAAATTAAAATTAAAAACTTAAAAAATTGAATTTATAAATTAGTTTTAAATATATTAAAATTAATTGGGTATTACAAAACCGAACTAGTTAAAGTATATTAGTTCAGTTAAACAAGCTTGAGTACTAAATTTAGTTACATCAATTCAATTATGAAAAAAATAGTTTCTTTTCGGACAAATCAAATCAATTTAATAATCAATTAAAACTATATATATTATTTAAGTTATAATTATATGATATTATATAATATGTACATAATATATAATTGATGTGATCCTAAAAAACCAAAGTTTAGTTCAAATAATGCCTTCCTGCATCGAGGAGGAATCCCGCAGGCTAATTACTGTAGTCGAACGTTGAACAACATGTAAGCAAAGATCCATGTCCATTTACTGCAAGGATTCCTGCAAATCCCGTCTTAAACAGGCAAGCAAGTCCAACATCTTTTTGTTTCTTAAAGGGATTGGTCAAACTAAAAAATAAATTTCATTTTCTTAAACTACAATATTTTGAATAGGAAAGTAATTTTGTCCCTAACTACTTTGCTAGATGAGATTATTTCAAGAAATTGGCTAAATTTGTTCAAGCAATAAGAGTTAAGGCTCAAGTGATGTTTAATGTGTTTGGAGAAATTATAAGGCAAAAAGAAATGCCTAAATTTTTGCGCAACCTGAGATGACTTCAAGGCCATACGACCAAAGTGGGTCACGACCGAAGGAGATTGCGCCCAAAAGAAAAAGGCCAACCCATGTCCTAGCTTGGGAAGACACGCACATGCAGAAATGTGTCGCACGCAGGTGCAGGGAAGCAGCTATTGCGTGCAACAAAACACACGTAGGAGTGCGCTTGTGCAGACAACCATTGTTGTACGTGCGCATGAGGAGGCCTCAAGTGCGCGCCACATGCCCGCAGCAGCAAGCCTGTGCACTTGGTTGGACACTTCTTATTATTTTCTAATACGATTTCCATGCAGATTCCTATTCAAAGTTAAAAGAAATTCGAGGCATGTGGGCAACAAGTTTAATCAGAAAATGAGACTTCCTCGATCATATTTCCACATGTGAATTTTATGGTAAAATTTATGAGAATAATTATTCAACTTGAAGTCTACATGGAGAATAAAATACATGAAAAATATGGAGATAAAGAGAAAATTTATGTAGTATTATTTTATTATCATTTTTATTAATATTTTAATATTAAATTTTATTATCAATATTAATTAATTATTATCTTATGATTAAGATAATGATAAAATATTATTTTATTAAGATCTTTTAATCTTAATAATAAATTTTTATTACAATTTAATTAAATACAAGTGCTTGCAATTAAGTACAATTTTTCGATAAAATCTTCTATAAAGATATTATCTTAAATTTTAAAAACAATGATTAGTTTCAACTTTCAAAAGTTTTGTTGAGTTGATAGGTTTAGATTGACTTATCGAGTAAGTTGTGTCGTTTTTCATTTTTCTTTTTGTTTTTTCTGTTATCTTATTCTTATATATTCAAGTAAGGAGGGTGAATTAGATAATTAAGTTTTTTGATTACATCGTTAGTTGAGGTTCTGAGAGTTAAAACAATAATCTTCATTCTCTCCCTCGACAATAATGCTTAAACACTAAACTAAAATTCTCAATTTCTAATTTAAGTTATCCTTACTTCAGTCATCATCTCACTTTATGCCTCTTGAGTGTAAACACATACTCTTCTCCCTTAGTTTTTATTAATAATAGCCTCTAATTATCATTTATCTCGCCTCTCTTAGCTCTCCTATCTCCTTTGAGAATAATACAAAAGCTTCAAGATTTATATACGTGATTAGTTAATATAAGTTTAGAATTATATTATTTGATACATGAGATATTAACTCGTTTAATTCTTCTAAATCTTCTGACAAATTTACAATTGATCCGCTTAAAGAGTCCCTTTGATATCATTTGAAGACTACAAATTATTTAGTATTTTGAGTTTTTTAAACCATATACATATATATATATATGCATACACCATATATTTCATGTAACACTGTTGATATACGGTGTAAAATATCACGACAATGAATCATGTGAAAATAAAAAATTAAGTCCGTACAAAAATTCAAATGAATTTAATATAATTGTGATCTGAATACAAATTTAATTTATCATAATTGAATCAAACATGAATCTACACTATTTATTAATTATTTTCGAACGTAATTTCAGATAAATATAAAACTTTCTATTTGTAAGCTTATTGAAGTTCTTGACGAAATTGGGTCTTGCAAATTGTGAGATTAAAAAACATATTTTGGAGGAGTTTTTTTTTTTATATAAAAAATTGAATTAAATTGTATGTATGTATGTTGTGGAATCCATGTGCCTACAATTTGATTAACAACATAATTAAACCCTGCACATCTTGCTAAACATATAATATAATAAATAATGAATATTATATGATGATGATCATAATACACACATGAGCCCTTCTACTACTAATAATAATAATAATAAATAAATAAATAATAAAGTGAAAAAAAATGAGTTTTTTTATAATTAATTTAATGCCCATCGAATATTTAGTTAATTTTATTTGGAAAATTATGGTATTTACAGCTTGGAGTGCTTTGACCAGTCAACGTATAGCCAAATGTGGACTTAACCAAACATAAAAGAACAATTCCAGAATTGCAATGCACCAACTTCAATTCTAAAATTGAGAAATTGAGTCACCATGGCTTTCCCATTGTAAACAAAACAATTATTATAATCAATTAGCTTTTAAAAAGTTTTTTTTTTTTTTTTTTTTTTTTTAATCAATGATTATACATTTACTCACATATTCGAGATTATATAATAATAATCCTCTTAATAAATAACATATCATAAATTGGGATTTTTACATGCTTTGTGGTTTATTATAAATATAAATATTAGACAAGAACATAATAAATTCACTAATTTTTAATTTTATAGATTAAGAACTGACATAAACATATTAGTTCTGTCTGTTTTTTTAATTTAAACTAGATAATAGATAATGTATTTGTAGTAATATTAGAAATAATTTTTATAAATAAAAAAAAAAGTGAGAAGCACAATCCTAAATTTTTATAATTTTATTGTAATATAAATAAATAATTAATTTATTTACCTCTTCTAATATTGTCTTAAAATTACAATACATACATAAAAAATGTAAATAATAAAATATTTTCATTAATTAATTTAACAAAGTACGTTTTTTTTCTTAATTATATAAACAGTAATAATTTGAAAATAAAATATTAAATGCATGAAATTAATATTAAAAAATACACTCAATTTTCTTTAAATAGATTTATAAAATTATCGTTAAAAAGTAATTGAGATAAATAATAATTAGACTAGTTACCAGAGCTGTCGTTAATTATAAATTAATATTAAGATAGTTTGAAAATTGAAAAAAGGAAAAAAAAAAAAAAAAAAAAAGGAGGTTTTGAAATTTAATTTCGTCTCGAAACGAAGACAGACTTAATTAATTACTTGCCTAGAACTCTATCTATTCGTGGGCGTGAAGGAATACCACTCATTTGGGAACACGAGGTGAGATGTCTTAATGAAAGCATATTTATTATTTTTCCCAATACATATATATACATATATATATATATATATATACACACACACACACACTAAAGCTGATACTATATGAATTAAATTTATTACATGCATTTTTTATTTAATTATTTTAAAATTATTTAATTTTTTACATTATGAACTAAATTTTGAATAACCATTAGGAGAAAAACTATTTGTCAAAATCTAATTTCGTGAAATTGGGTAATTTTTTCTCATTTTGACCTAAATTGGGTTGGGGTCGATATAATCAAATGAAGAAAATTAATATTGAAGAAATCTGGTCTAATACGTCTTTAATAGACAAAATGAAAATAAGTTTTAAAATTAAATGAATTGATGATACCAGGAAATCATGTGACTCAGATTTTTTTTACACGTAAAAATAAATATAAGAATGTGTATATTTACTTTATAGTAAATTAAGTGAGTGGATGGTGGGAAGGGGGAATTCTGAAATGCGACTGTCACGTGGGTATGCAACCTTCCTAATGTGACTTTAAAGGGATTTTGCAAGGCAAACTAAACACAATCTTCAATTATTATTTTTATATAAAAAAAAAAAATTTACTATTGTTCATATATATATATATATTTTGATAAAAAAGTTAAGGTGAATTACTCAAATTTATAAAACTAATATATTATATATATATGTATGTATGTATGTATTTGCTGAAAAACCAATCATGGGTTTAATTTTAACTCAGAAACTCAACATGAGAAAATCATGAAAGCAATGAAACCTCGTTAAGATGGAATCTTGATGATTTTTCTTTTTTTTATAAAAAAAAAACCTACTCATGAAGGTTTCCTCGCTTCCTTATCAATGAATAAATAAATAAATAAATAATTAGGATAATATAATAACATGTATAGTAATATATAGATACATATGTATGTATATATTATAGCTAAGCATCCTCTTGCTCTTTGTCTCTCTCAATCTCTCTGAATTTCTCTCTCCAATTATTTTATATTTTCTCAAAAGATCGAGTCTTCTTCCCAAAAAAAAAAAAAACCAGTCTGGGTTTTTTAAGCACAGTAGCTTCAGCCATTAGCTAGCCCCACTCTTAAAAATGCACCTTGCTTCTCCGCCCTCTGTCTTTTCTGGCAATGACCCAATACTGCTTCGTTTCCTGAGTAACAGTCTACAGGTTTTGTAGGCTCTTTGGTGGGTTCTATATGGATTTTGGTCTGCTCTGTTTGGATGGCTTAATGGTGGGTTCGGACACTTCAGCTACTGCTTCTGTTTCTGCTTCCGCTTCTGCTTCTTTTGCTACTCTTCTTGTTTCAGATCCTGAGACAAAGCAGAAGCTGTACGGATCTGGGTTGCTCAACAAGCAAGAAAGGTCCTGTAATAATGAAGACGATGAGTCTTGGAGAAGCCCAAAGCTGGCTAAGTCCACTGATGACTTCTCCGCATCAAAAGCTGTTTCTCTCCAGCAAAGAAACAGTAGTTTACTGAGATCTAGTACTTCATCTCTCTTCTCTGATTGTCATCAACAGATGCTGAGCTTCTCTTCTCCCAAACCAGAGGCTTTTTCTGCAGAAAGGACCTCTCAAAATATCTCTACATTCCCTTATTTTCAGCTTACATCAACATCCGCTTCTAGTAGAAATAATATTACAGGTGCTTATAAATATAAGTCGTGTTAATGACTCTTCATCATTCTGTGACAGTGATTTGTCTCTTATTCCATTCCCTGTTTTTTTTTTTTCTTGGGTGGGAAATTTTAGTCTCTGTGGGTTTGATTGCATGCAGCTTTGGTTAATGGTTGTGGGTTTTGTTTGGAAGATTAGACGTGCTGAGTTTTAGAAAAAGGAAAAAGAAGTTCTGGTTATTGATGAATGGAGAGGTCTTTTCATGGAAATCCCATTATTTTTTCTTTCATTTTAAGTCTTGTCAAGTAAAAGTTTGGGCACGTCTCTTTTTGCTATCTCCTTCAAAATCCCTCTTCTTGAAAGCTGTTTTCTGGTAATAGTAAACCAAACACGGCATAACAATACCGCAGAAAAGAGAACCAAAACAAGGAAATGCAATGATTTTGGAGTTCTTTTCTTTATAGTTTATTATATATATATATATATTTTTTTTTCCCTCCATTAAAGACAGGAAGTTGTAGAGACTTTGCTTGATTTTTTATTCATTTTTTTGGGGGTTTAACTTGCTAAATACTCCTCCTTTATCACTTTTCTACAATCATGGTCATGGATATCCTTTTTCCCCCTCCAATTTACCAAGGAAATGCCTTGAATTTTTGGCTTTTTCCGTCTTTTTTTTGAAGGACCTCATTTTCTAAATTTGGGTTTGTTGTATATATTTCAGGGTACTACAACAACAGTAGTGGAATCTATAATGGAACAAACATGCATGGGACTTTAGCAGGTTGCAGAGGACCATTTACTCCATCACAATGGATGGAACTTGAACACCAAGCCTTGATCTACAAGTATCTCACCGCAAATATTCCCATCCCATCTAATCTCCTAATTCCAATAAGAAAAGCTTTTGAATCTGCTGGTTTTTCCAGCTTTCCAGGAAGCCTGCTCAGACCCAATTCATGTAAGTAACAGAGAATTTGTTTCTCTCTTACTTTGCATGTTTACCTCATAATGTTCGCGTCAATGGCATTTTGATTTTCTTTTTTTTTTAAAAAAAAATCAGAACTTGACGGTGAGTTACTGTTTAAAGTTGAGAAATAGATTGAGGCATGGAATCAATTACAGTGGCTGCGCTGTTACTTTCTACTCACTTTGTATAGTTATTTCTCAGAAAGGTTTCTAATTTGACTTTGAGTGACAATGGGCCACAACAAGAAGTATTTATTATTACATTCATTTTTGTCCCTTTCTGTTTGGAGGCACAGAAAAAAGACTACGTTCTCATCTGGGTAAAAAATTTTCCTGCTGAACAAAAATGTTTTAGTCTACTCTGATAAGGATTTCCCTGGAAGTTCATCTGGATACTTGCCATTTTTGTAAATTAATATGCTTTTGACTATTTAAATTACATTTTGGTTGTTGTTCTGATAATGGTGAAATGTGAAAAAATGGTAGTGGGATGGGGAACTTTCCATCTTGGATTCTCAAACAGCACCGATACTGAGCCGGGACGGTGTCGTAGGACGGATGGGAAGAAATGGCGGTGCTCGAGAGATGCAGTCGCCGATCAGAAGTACTGTGAACGACACATGAACAGAGGCCGCCATCGTTCAAGAAAGCCTGTGGAAGGCCAATCTGGCCATTCCGTCGCCACCACAAATTCAAAACACATGGTGTCTACCACCACAACCACCGCCACCGCCACCGCCGCCAGCTCCTCTGCAGCAGGTGGTGGCTCCAATGGCAACCTTACCATTGCCCAGCAGCAGCTCAAAACCTTGCAACCTGGACTAACAACTCTTTCCTCAACAGCTACTACTCCAGGCATCAACAGGTAAGCTTATTCTTACTTTTTTGGTGTTGAGAAAATAAATCCCTAACATGTACACAATTACACAAAATAAAGAGTAAAATTAAAAAATATATATATATATATATATAAGATCTAACATGATTTTTTAAGTATGTCCCCGTTAAGGGCAAAACCCAAAGAAAAAAAAAAAAAAAAAAAACTGTTCCACTATGATAAAATGTAGAATTATAGATCCTTATACAGACAAAATATTAAGATTTTTTTTTTTTTTACAAAATAGTCCCCAAGATAAAAACAAAATGTTTTGCATGATATATACAAAATATTTACATAATCAAGGTATATCAATATTTGGGTTTCTAAATAAAAAGATCTTACTAACCATCCAGACAAACTAAAACTAATATATTGTAGTGATTAAATCCAAAACTAGAGATTTTCTTGAAATTTGCCCTAAAAATTTACTGATGTAAATGTGAAACCTATGAAATGTTTCATGGATTTCAAACAACTTGGTGGGAAAGGCTTTTTGTTATCCTTTTAGCATATATTCTGCTCCTAGATTGTGTATTGATGATAACCCTTTGCTTTTTACACTTGTATTGTGGTACCCATTTTGCATATTTCATGTTGGATGTTTTCTTTTCTTTTCTTTTCTTTTTTCTTTTTCTTCGCCTTTTCCATCTCCTGTACCATGTCTGAACTGTAGATGATGGTGACTAATCTTGTTCTTATTATTTACTTGAGATTCCTTTAGGGGGATTTTTTTTCCTTCCATGTTTTACACCACATAACTTTCTGGAACTTGTGTCCACATCATAGGGAGCTGCTCTTAGTGGCTCGCAATCTTGTACTAATTTAGTAATTTTATGCAGTAATTATATAAAATTGTGTAATAATCAGTGATGATTCTCTGAGGATTCCTAAAATTTCTCTTACCCTTTCTCTTTTCGTTCTGGAGAAATATGAATTATGACGGTCTTTGTTCTTATTCATGGCTGCAATTTCAATTGCAGGATGTTTATGAACGCAGAGAATTTGGAGGATGAGATGCAGGAGACACCTGGGTTATCTATGCTTGACTCGAAATCTAAAGAAAATTCATTCTTGATTCCGAAACAGCCGATTCCATACGAAGAAATCTCTCACGACTTGTTTGGAGTTGTCTCCTCGCAGTCCCTTCTCAACCCCTCTCACAGATCTTCTTCCTTGATGAGTTGCAGAAACTATGGTTCTGCCCAGGAAATTTCTGACCAAGAAACCGAAACACAACACCATCCGCTTCGTCAGTTCATGGATGACTGGCCTAAAACGCAGTCTGGTCGCTCTGGGATGTCCTGGCCAGAGGTTGATCGAATGCAATCTGACAGGACTCAGCTTTCAATATCAATTCCAATGGCTGCCTCAGATTTCATGTCTTCCACTTCCTCCCCTAGCAACGAAAAGGTCACTCTTTCACCACTCAGATTGTCTCGCGAATTTGACCCAATACAGATGGGTTTGGGAGTAGGCAGTGTGATCAACGAATCGAGCCAGCAAAGGCAAGCACATTGGATCCCAATCTCATGGGAGAATTCAGTTGGGGGGCCACTCGGGGAAGTTCTGCATAACACGAGCAATAACACAGTGGAGTCCAAGAACTCGTCAGCATTAAACCTTATGACGGAGGGGTGGGATAATAATAGTCCTCGGTTAGGATCATCCCCGACCGGCGTGTTGCAGAAGACTGCGTTTGGTTCATTGTCTAACAGCAGCGCTGGGAGCAGTCCCAGGATGGAGAATAACAGGACCCAGGAAGGGGGAAGCGTGTGCAATAATGAGCTAATGGGATCAAACCTTCTTCTTCCTCTCTGCCTGCCGTGTAACCAATTTGACAAACAACAGAAGTAGCATTGAGTTTTAAGTATGTGCTGACAAACATGGAAGAATTATTATATAGTTTAATTCCTGTGAGGTTTTTTAGTCAGTCTTTATTTGATTTTGCAAGTTGTAACATTTTGCTTTTTGCTTTAATGAAGAGGAAGACGTGTTTTTCTGAAGACTAACAACAAGGTTTATATACTAAAAAAACAAAAAATTAAAATTTAGAGTGTGTTGGAATCCGTAAAACCATAAATTTTAGTAGAGAAAATAACTCGTGTTAATTTACCACTGCATTTTTTATGTGCC
>NW_019013163.1:2298-13896 GCF_000150535.2 Carica papaya | reverse complement strand
TTAGATTCTGGGGGTGTTTTTAAAATTGAAAATCGGAAACCGGGGATCAAAATACAATTTAAAAAAGTTGAGCCACGTCAGCACCACGTCAACAGCCACGTCAGCGGCCCAGTCAGCAGTCCCGGTCAACCAGAACGCGCTGCGTGGCAAGGCAACGCTGACCAGGGAACGGGCCACGTGGGCGATCCGCGTGCTCGCGATCGGACGGCCAAGATCCGTTCCCGCGCACACGGACAGTCCAGATTCAATTAGGCACGGACGGTCCAGATTGCATCGCGATGAACGGCTCAGATTTAATCTCAATTAAATCGCGATCGGACGGTCCAGATTCAATCTTGATGGATGGTCAAGATTAAAAGGCAAAGGGTATATATACCCCCACCCACACCTAACCAAAGAAACCCTAGCTGCCAGTGCTCGCAGGAGAAGAAGAACCAGACGCCGGAGGAGCCGGCCGCCGCCACCCGCCGCCGCACCAGGGAAGTTTCCGACCGCCGATCGAGGTAATTTTTCTCCTCCTTGCTCATTTTTCGACGCTGAGTCCGCCTATGGCCAAACCGGAGCCAAACCACCGGCCAAACGGCCCGAAAACCCAGCCGAAACCCAGCGGCGCCGCCGCACCCCTCCTCAGTTTTTGCCTCCGATGAGGCCCTTCCCGGCCTCCGTTTGATGCAAATTTTATACCACTGTGATCACCGTTCTTTTCTCTACAGGTTGATCAGAGCCAAACATCAAAACGCGACTCACGGTGGAGGAGCCGCCGTACCCGAGAGCACCGCCGCCGTTAAGTTTCGATTTTTCGTAATTTTTTGGCCCACCGAGGGCCTTAGGGTTGTTCTATTGCAGGGACCGATGCAAGCTGGAGCTCAAGACATATTCAGCAGTCCTAGCAAAGCCACAGATCATGAAAAGAAGCTTCAGCACCCGTCCTCAGCCAGGAGGGAGTTCTCGACCCTTAGCTCCGTTCCGCAGGCCAGCACCCACGGCGCCTGCCCAACCTAACAAGAGGCCCATACCAGCCATCCAGGCCCCTCCTCAGGCTCTAGGGGCAGCACGTGGGAAGATCTATCAACACTATGGCAGAGATCACGGGGACCGACCCTGCTACCGCCTCAACAACACTTGTCGCATTTGTGGCAGTGCCCAGCATTATGTTAGAGAATGCCCGAGGAACTAGAATCAAGGGAGGCCTCCTATCCAGGGCAGAGCTTACAACCTTACCCAGCAGGATGCCGACGCCGACCCGGATGTGGTACAGGGTATGTATACTATTTGTGACCATATTGCTCATGTTTTATTTGACATTGGTGCATCGCACTCTTTTGTTTCACATGCTTTTGCTTCTAAAATTAATGTATCACCTGATAAACTTGAATCACTATTATTTGTGTCTACTGCTGGGGGTGAAACACTACTAGGGGAAGCTATCTATAGGGCTTGTGCCGTGAAGATAGCAAATAGAAAACTGAGTGTAGACCTGATTGGGTTAGACACAGGGGATTTTGATGTAATCTTAGGAATGGATTGGCTAGCGGTGTATCATGCCACCATAGATTGCTTTAACAAGAAAGTTGTATTTAATCCTCTTAATGAGGAGCCATTTACAAATTAATAAAATTATTCAGTACGTATTCCTTGATGGCAAGTTTTCTTAACTTCTAGTACCTTAATCTTGTTGTTTTCTCTGACTAGGCAAGCCCAAGAAGGAAATTTGTATTCAAGAGATTCCTGTAGTCTGAGACTTCCCAGATGTGTTTCCGGACGAACTGCCCGGTCTGCCAGTGGATAGAGAAGTCGAGTTCACTATAGACCTACAGCCAGGTACCCAGCCCATTTCGGTTGCTCCTTACCACATGAGCCGCATTGAGATGGAAGAGTTGAGGAAACAGATCACTAAATTACAAGACAGTGGTTTTATTAGACACAGTGTGTCCCCTTGAGGTGCCGGAGTCACTTTTGCAAGGAAGGGAGATGGAACGTTGAGACTGAGCATTGATTACAGAGGATTGAACAAGGTCACGATCAAAAATAAGTATCCCCTTCCCCGGATTGATGACCTCTTTGATCAGCTGCAGGGTGTACAAGTCTTCTCTAAAATAGACCTACGATCAGGTTACCACCAGGTGAAGATAAGAAAAGAAGACATCCCCAAGACGGCCTTCCGAACCAGGTACGGACACTATGAGTTCCTGGTCATGCCATTCAGGCTAACCAATGCCCCGGCAATCTTTATGGATCTAATGAACAGGCTCTTTAGAGAGTTCTTGGATCAATTTGTCATCGTGTTCATCGATGATATCTTAGTCTACTCAAAAAGCAGAGAAGAACATGCTCACCATCTGGCCCAAGTTTTGCAGGTCCTTAGAAACAAGAGGTTATATGTGAAGTTGAGTAAGTGTGGATTCTGGCTTGAGCAGACTGCCTTCCTAGGACACATCATATCGAAGGAAGGGGTGTCAGTAAATCCTGAAAAGGTTGAAGCAGTACTTGGTTGGGAGAAGCTGACATCAGTTAAGGAGATCCGTAGCTTCCTGGGAATGGCAGGTTATTACCGCAGGTTCGTTGAAGGATTCTCCAGTCTAGCAGCTCCTCTAACCTGACTCACAAAGAAGAATGCCAAGTTTGAGTGGAATGAAGACTGCAAAAGAAGTTTTTCAGAATTAAAGAAGCGGCTAACCACTGCACCTGTGCTAGCCTTATCGAGTGGATCGGGAGGATATACAGTTTATAGTGATGCCTCCTATCTGGGCTTGGGTTGTGTCCTGATGCAACATGGAAAGGTTATAGCATACGGGTCCAGAGAGTTAAAGAATCATGAGAAGAACTATCCCACCCATGACTTAGAACTTGCCGCAATCATTCATGCCTTGAAAACCTGGCGCCATTATTTGTACGGAGAGACCTTTCAGATCTATACCGATCACAAGAGTTTGAAACACATATTCACTCAGAAGGATCTCAACATGCGTCAGAGAAGGTGGATGAAACTCCTTAAGGACTATGATTGTGACATCTTATACCATCCGGGTAAGGGCAACGTGGTAGCAGATGCCCTCAGCAGGAAAAGTGCAAGTATCTTAGCCCATTTGATGGTTTCAGAATGCAGACCAATTAGGGCCACACAACAGGTTCGACTTCATGATTTGAAGAGAGTCACATGTTTGGGCCGCCTGACAGTCCAGCCCAAGTTAATTCAAAGAATAAGAGAAGCCCAGACAGTTGACCCTGCCCTGGTAGCCCGCAAGAAGGATACAGAACAGGGAGGGAGCTTAGAATTCCGAATATCTGCCGATGGACTACTTCGTTTCCAAGACAGGGTGTGTGTCTCAGATGACAGCGAGTTAAAAAGGGACATCATGACGGAGTCCCATAGCTCGAAGTTTGCCATGCATCCAAGAAGCACCAAAATGTACCAAAGCATGCGACCCCAATTTTGGTGGCATGGGATGAAGAGAGACATAGCCGACTTTGTATCTAAATATTTGGTATGTCAGTAGGTCAAGGAAGAGCATCAGCGCCCAGGTGGGTTACTTCAGCCTTTACCGATCTCGGAGTGGAGGTAGGAACATATCACCATGGGACTTCGTATCGGGGCTACCCAAGGCACGTTCAGGACACGATGCCATATGGGTAATCGTTTGACCGACTTACCAAGTCTTCCCACTTCAAGCCATCAAGATGACCAATTCATTGGACAAGTTGGCAACGATGTATATCCGGTAGATAGTCAGATTGCATGGGGTTCCAGTGACAGTAGTATCCGATAGGTATCCCAGGTTCACTTCTCGGTTTTGGAATAGCTTCCAGCAAGCTATGAGCATCAAAGTTGTCTCTTAGTACTGCCTTCCATCCCCAGACTGATGGACAATCAGAGAGGACAATTCGTACGCTTGAGGATATGCTCTGAGCTTGTGTCCTTGACTCCGAGGGCCATTGGGACGACCATCTACCCCTGATAGAGTTTTCCTACAACAACAGCTACCAAGCAAGCATCGGCATGGCTCCATATGAAGCATTATATGGGCGCCCATGCAGATCACTGATTTGTTAGGAGGAAGTGGGCGATAGAAGATTGTTCAGCCCGGAGTTGGTAGAGGAGACCACATCCAAGATAGTTAAAATCAAGAAGAACATTCAAACAGCTCAGAGCAGACAGAAGAGTTATGCAGATACCCGAAGGAGAGACCTAGCATTTGAGAAAGGCGACCGGGTGTTTCTTAAGGTCACTCCTTTCAAAGGAATTAGTAGGTTCAGCAGGAGGGGAAAATTAAATCCCCGATATATTGGACCCTTTGAGATCTTAGACAGGATTGATACTGCTGCCTACAGACTAGCACTGCCTCCAGAGCTCTCCAGAGTCCACAACGTGTTCCACGTATCTATGCTACGTAAGTACAACCCGGACCCTTCTCATGTCTTGGCTCATGAACCACTTCCACTCCAAGAAGACTTGTCTTATGAAGAAGTACTAATCGGTATCACGGACCGAAAGAGCAGAATACTCCGCAACCGGGAAATATCATTTGTAAAGGTCGTGTGGCAGAACCACACGCCCAGGGAGGCTACTTGGGAGCTAGAATCAGAATTTAGAGCCTAGTATCCCCATTTGTTCGACCAAGAGTAAGAAGCAAATTTAGGGGACCAAATTTCTTTAAAGGGGGGAGAGTTGTAACACCCAAATAAAAATAAAAAATTTTATTTTATTTATTTTTATTTTTATTTATTTGTTTGATTTTTTTATTTAATTTAATTTAATGAAAATAAAAATAATAATAGTGATAAAATTGGGTAAAAATATTATTTGGATTTAATTGAAATTGATTCTGGGAAAAATGGGTGAAAATTTGGATTCTGATGGTATTTTTTTTAAAAAAATCGGAAATCGGGAGTCAAAACGCAATTTAGAAAAGTTGTGCCACGTCAGCAGCCATGTCAGCGGCCCGGTCAGTAGCCCCGGCCAACCAGGACGCGCCGCGTGGTAAGGCAACGCTGACCAGGGAACGGGCCACGTGGGTGATCCGCGTGCGCGCGATCAGACGGTCCAGATCCGTTCCCGCGCACACGGACGACCCAGATTCACGCGCACGGACGGCCCAGATTCAATCAGGCACGGATGACCCAGATTGCATCGCGATGAACGGCCCAGATTTAATCTCAATTAAATCGCGATCGAACGGTCCAGATTTAATCTTGATGGACGGTTGAGATTAAAAGGCAAAGGGTATAAATAACCCCACCCACACCTGACCACAAAAACCCTAGCCGCCAGTGCCTTGCCTGAGAAGAAGAACCAGACGCCAGAGGAGACGGCCGCCGCCACCCGCCGCCGCACCGAGGAAGTTTCCGACCACCGATCAAGGTAAATTTTCTCCCCCTTGCTCGTTTTTCGATGCTGAGTCCGCCTATGGCCAAATCGGAGCCAAACCACTGGCCAAACGGCCGGAAAACCCAGCCGAAATCCAGCAACATCGCCGCACCCCTCCTCAGTTTTTGCCTCCGATGAGGCCCTTCCCGGCCTCCGTTTGATGTAAATTTTATACCACTGTGATCACCGTTCTTTTTTCTACAGGTTGATCGGAGCCAAGCATCAAAACGCGACTCACGCCGGAGGAGTCGCCGCACCTGAGAGCACCGCCGGCGGTAAGTTTTCATTTTTCGTAATTTTTCGGCCCACCGAGGGCCCTAGGGTTGTTCTATCGCAGGGACCGATGCAAGCGTGGCCGAATTCGGTCGAAAACGGCCAACCCGAGGCGAATCACCGACGCAAGCGACGGCGCCGTCACCGGAGCATGGCGGAGCCGCCATGCCGGAATTGCAATATTGGCCGAAAGGGGCCCTAGGTCTAATTTAGGATTTTTTGGGACACGTGCAGGTACTAGTAGTGCGTTTCAGCTCCCCGGAAAAAATTCAGGAAAAATTAGGGACAACCTGTAGGCGCACTGTACAGCCGTATTCAGACCCTGAAACAAGTAAGGACCCCTCACCCTATTTCCTATCACGGTATTAAAGCTAAATAAATAATTAAACTGTACTGTGTGACTTTATAAATGTATAATTGATTAAGGTTGCCAATGGAGCCCGAGTCTGATATAATGTTGGTCTGTTATTGTTTGATTTAATTTCCAGTATTAAATGCAGCATGATGTTTGATGTAATTACGTTATGGTCTCGTATGCATGAATCATGGTTTCTTTTATTATGGTTTGTATTATGATGAACCCGATACTGTGTTGTCTTGTTTGGTGTCCATTACTGGTTTACATGTTTTGTGTGTTTGAATGATTGAAACCAAGAAAAAGGGCAAAAAGGTTATGTGAATTGATAAGCGGATAATGTGGACAGCCTGACTAGATATCCTGGGAGATGGTGGATGGACCGGGTCCGTAGGGAACCCTACTGGGAACGTGGTCTCTCATACCGGACGGGGTATGGAGACCTTATGTGTTTTGGCACCCATACCGGACGGGGTATGGGGACGGCCCGTTTCACCCTCATACCGGACGAGGTATGGAGACGGCCTTGGAATCAAGTTATAAATGTTAAGGGTTCACGTGTAGAGGGGACCCCCTATGGATCCCCAGGGATACTAGTAGGCTGGTAATAGAAGAAATCTGTTTCCTGATGATTGAAATGTAAAGGTGTGATATATGTTATATTATAAAGTGTGTATGATTTCATGATATTATAAGGTTATTGTTTTCATATATTGTTTTCATGGATCTCGCCGAGGTAAGTGGACAGTAAAGGATTTTATTACTAATAAATGAATTTGTTATAAATTATGCTCATTCGGTCATTTTTGTTTTCTACCCACCTTTACTTCCGTGGCGGTGAGATAGTGTGATGTCTTTACTGGGCTGGTGTAGCTCATTCCTTATTTAACCATTTAAGATCAGAAAGACATTGTTCCCGAGCCCGTTTCGCAGGAAGACGGTGAAGGGGACGCCTAAAGACTCCGTAGTTATATTTATAGTTCTTATTTTCGAGTATCTCTTTTAGTTAGTTTGTTCTTTTATATTTTGAGCACGTTTTTGGTTTTGTATAAGGGATGTTAATAAAAATTTTTATTACGCTTCCGCATTTGACATTTTTTCTACACATATTTCATTCTAAATTTCCGGGGTCGTTACAAGAAGTCTGCCACTAAACTTGTTTAAACACTTATAAAATTAATAAAAAAAAAGGTCATAAGAACAATTAATTGAAAATAAAAGAATAGTAAAATAATAATAATACCTTAATAAAGCAAATGGAGAACCAATGTAAGTACATTCAAAAATTACATGAATAAAATAAATAGACAATTAAATTATGAATCATTGACCAAAGTGGTAAAGTGATATGATAACAAAATTTTTGGAATAACAAATGAAATTAGAATAAAAAAATATATTAAGTTAAATTACAAATAAAAGAAACACCAATTAAAAAATTAAAAAGGAACCAAATAAGCAATAAAATTGGAATAATATAAATAAGTTAAAGAATATTACAATAGGAGATAAGAAAATTAGAAATAACAACAAATAAAAATAAAAGAATTACTGAAAGACTATAAAACTTGTTTAGTATGTATTAGAGAAAGAGGGTGCGTGTGTAACCATTTTTGGTAACTGATGTGCCTTAGTCAGACAAGGCTGCGAAGCCCCATACTGAACATGTTTGAGAAAGAGTTTAGTGATACCAATTACTGTACGTGGACTGGGGATTTGAGTGTTAAGTGATTAGTATTTTCTATCCATGTTGTAGAAGGAATCCTTAATGCCCTCAATGGTTCCGGTAAAAACAACATCATCAGATGAAACTCTTTAATAAATAAAAATAAATGTCGATAGAAATGTTAGGGGTGTATTGTGGATGAAGAAGTTGATCTCATTATGAGTATTCCAATAAGCCTGAGAAGCAGGGCTAACAAATGTATTTGGAGTCACTTGAAGGATGGCAAATACATCGTAAAATCGACATACGAGCATTTGATGGGTTTCCATGCAAACCGTGCACAACGATCATTTAACATGTGAAAGTATTTGTGGCAGTTAGAAGTCCCCTCCAAAATTAAGAATTTCACATGGAGATTATTGAATAATATCCCTCTGGTAAAATCTAAACTACAGGAGAAAGGGATTTGAATTGTAAACGTGCGCCCTAGATGTGACAAGGACGAAACCACCGAGTATTTCTTATTTGATTGTGAATAAAGCCAGGGCTTGCTGGCAAAAACTGGGTATACACTTCCAGGTAAGACAGACCAAGAAGTATTCAACATATGGAACATCAAGCTAAAAAAATGGTAAAGGGGGAGTTAATGGAGATACTTTGCTATTTATGGCACCTCTAACTTGAGCGGAATGAATTTCTGTGGACTTGAAGGTAGACCTCCATCTTTCTAATGAGGAAGTTTTCGTATGAACGGAGACATGCACGTTAAGTTATAGACAGAGGCAAGGTACAACTCTCGCGCATCAAGTCAAGGTCCTTGTCGTGGGAAGCTCCATCGCCTGGGGTCTGGAAATGCAATGTGAACAGTACAATTTTTTATACAAGTTATAAGGTAGGATAGGGAGTAATCGTCCAAGACTCGGCAAAAAGAGTATTGATAGTTTTCTCTGATAGGTTATGAGGGTGCCGATCTCCCTATCTAACTGAACTACTTGGCTACCGTAATTCACTGCAATATATAATCTCTAATATCACTTGGTCGAGCATTGTCGAAGTAGACACACAAATGGTAAAAAATGCTTTAATGACCAATGGGGAAGATTGTTCTAAGTTCGGATTCATTATTGAATGTCCTAGGACTCTTCTGGCACTTCGAGCTAATGTATCCATAAATTGGGTTCGAAGACAAGGCAACGGTATCCCATAACATTGCGCAGACTGCTAGTTCCCATTCTTATTTGTATGTTTGGGAGAGTTTTCCTCCCAATATTGCTGTAATATTTTCCTAACTCTTAATGAATTGATTACTTCAAAAAAATGAAGACACTAGACTTTTTATTATTAATGAATTAATCTTATTTGATATATATATATATATATGTATATATACAGTTAGTGAAGTGCGCACTACACTAAGCCACATCATCAAGGAATATCGATTTTTTATGCAATTAATTAAAAGATGCATTTAATTCATTAATTACATGAATATATGTGTTATTTTATGAAGTAAAGTGATATAAAATGAATATATGTATATAAGAATACACATTTTTATTAATAGATAAAAAAATTGAATGTAAATAAGAATATACATATTCTTATATGTATGAATATAAGAATACAAAATGAACTAAATCAAACAAAAAAATTATAACAACATTGGTTGTCAGTCCGTACTATAATTGATCGGACTAGATCCAGTCATATCATAAAAATGTTCAGATTAATGTTTTAAAAATTTAGATTTTTCCAGCATAAAAATTTTCTATTCTAATGTTTAATTTACTTGCTTTATGCTTGCTTTGCTTATTTCTTAATGACATTAATGAAATTCAAAAAAACATAATTATCTAGTACATCTCATCCAAACATAAAACCAAGGATGGGATGGAGGCTTGGGAAATATACTTTACCATATTTATTTCTTCCTACCACACCTCAATATTATATATATACACATAAAACAAATATATATATTATACATATAACATTTAAAAATTTCTTTTAAGAGAAAAGATAATACATTATCATGTAATTTAAAGAAAGATTAATTTCATTTTAACTTTCCAAGACCACCATAAAAAAATGCAAGACCAAACTTCTCTTCCCTAGCTCATGTAAGTAGCCAAATTCTTTAAAAAAGAAAATCTTTGTGATAGCCAAAATACAATTTCCTCATCTTTATATGCCAACCATCCTAATTTAACATCAATAAAAAAAATTCTCAATTAAAAAATAAAAATAAATTATACGTAATTACTAAATTAATATATTCATATTTTTACCCAAAAAATTGTGAATTTATAAGAATATATTTCTAAACCACGTCTAGAAATTTTGGAAGAGAAAAATCAAGAGGTATGTCCTTTCGAGCAAAACAAAGTGAATTAAAATATTGACAAAAATACACATGTTAATAAAATAATTTTTTTAATGACATATGCATATTAATCTAATAAAAAAATATAAATATCTCTATAAAAATAGAAAAATAATAATAATAATTGTTGCTAACCTTCCATTGTAGTTTTAATTATGTTTGAGAATAAATTTAACCCAACATCTGAAAAGAAAAAGAACCAAAAGATCATATGACTTACTTTCCAACCGGCTTCTATGTATTCATCGTTATTTTGGATGTGAATTTGACTTGAAGTAAATTTAAATGATCCAACGATAAGATTATATGCACAATCAAAAATTTTAACTCAATTATACTTCTTACTATTTTTTGTCTAAGTGACAATATATTATTAAGAGATTTTTGTCTAAGTGACAAAATATTGCTATTATTTCTAGCTTTAAAAAAATTTCATATTTACTTTTAACTATTATAGTCATTTAAAAAAATTTAAATGGACTAAAATTTAAATAGTAAAATAATGTTTTGTCTATAGTATAATTCTTACAATATGAAATGAACAGATTTACTATGATTCATATAATTTTTTTTAGTTAATTTATTTATTATACATTTTTAATTATAATCATACTAAAATTAATTAATTAATTTTTTTTTCATAAATCTTCAAATAAAATTATATTAAACTTAGACAGTTGGAACTATAATTTCTATTAAAATTAAATTACAAAATTATTTAAAACTTTTAATAAAATTATATCTAACACAATACAAAAAATTTAATTTATTTTAATGCTCCATTAACTATCCAGAATTTTTTAAAAAAAATTTCTTACTTGAATTAATTTAAATGAGGAAAAAAAATATTTTGTTGTCATATTAATTTAATTGAAGAAGAATTTTAATGTACAAATCAATCGACAAATGGCAAAATAAACAATTAGGCTCGATTTGTTTTTGTTAGAAAAAATGAAGAGATAGGCTAGCTAAATATAATAATTTGTTGAAATATGATAGGAAGAAGTAAGAGAGACTAATTGAGAAACTCAAGTTTTGATTTGTAGTTAATGTTAAAAGCCTTCAAGTACATGGGTATTTATAAGTAATAGTACTACTACTGCTGCTGCTGCTACAGCCACCACTGCTGCTATTGCTACTACTATTACTATTTCTACTATTGTTGCTACTGTTACTACTACTGCTATTAATACTACTATTGATACTGCTGTTATTGCTGCTACTATTACTGTCACTACTACTGCATTATATGTAACATCATAAAAATTTAGTTTATTTTAATAGTATTATTAACTGTCTATCATTTTTTTTTTTCAAATTTTCTTACTTGAATTAATTTAAATGAGTAAAACAAACATTTTTTTGTCATATTAATTCAATTGAAGAAGATTTTAAATGTATAAATTAACCAATAAATGGTAAAATGATCAATTACGCTTAATTTTTTTTTGTTAGAAAAAATGAAGAGATAGGCTAGTTAAATATAATAATTTGTTGAAATATGACAGGAAGAAGTAACATAGACTATTTGAGAAACCCATGTTTTGATTTGTTAT